>ONZH01021701.1:0-50605 GCA_900303285.1 Rhinella marina
CAAGAGAACGCACAGTACAGTTGCCAGTTAAGGCCTATATATTGTATTTTTCAAGGTACACAGCAGTGTACTAAGTGATCAGACGGTGTGTATGAACAACAGTTATGAGAAATTACTTTGCAAGAGAACGCACAGTACAGTTGCCAGTTATAAGGCCTATATATTGTATTTTTCAAGGTACACAGGCCTTTTATTAAGTGATCAGACGGTGTGTATGAACACCAGTTATGAGAAATTACTTTGCAAGAGAACGCACAGTACAGTTGCCAGTTATAAAGGCCTATATATTGTATTTTTCAAGGTACACAGCAGTGTACTAAGTGATCAGACGGTGTGTATGAACAACAGTTATGAGAAATTACTTTGCAAGAGAACGCACAGTACAGTTGCCAGTTATAAGGCCTATATATTGTATTTTTCAAGGTACACAGGCCTTTTATTAAGTGATCAGACGGTGTGTATGAACACCAGTTATGAGAAATTACTTTACAAGAGAACGCACAGTACAGTTGCCAGTTATAAGGCCTATATATTGTATTTTTTCAAGGTACACAGCAGTGTACTAAGTGATCAGACGGTGTGTATGAACAACAGTTATGAGAAATTACTTTGCAAGAGAACGCACAGTACAGTTGCCAGTTATAAGGCCTATATATTGTATTTTCAAGGTACACAGCCGTGTATTAAGTGATCAGACGGTGTGTATGAACACCAGTTATGAGAAATTACTTTGGCAAGAGAACGCACAGTACAGTTGCCAGTTATAAGGCCTATATATTGTATTTTTCAAGGTACACAGCAGTGTACTAAGTGATCAGACGGTGTGTATGAACACCAGTTATGAGAAATTACTTTGCAAGAGAACGCACAGTACAGTTGCCAGTTATAAGGCCTATATATTGTATTTTTCAAGGTACACAGGCCTTTTATTAAGTGATCAGACGGTGTGTATGAACACCAGTTATGAGAAATTACTTTGCAGAGAACGCACAGTACAGTTGCCAGTTATAAGGCCTATATATTGTATTTTTCAAGGTACACAGGCCTTTTATTAAGTGATCAGACGGTGTGTATGAACACCAGTTATGAGAAATTACTTTGCAAGAGAACGCACAGTACAGTTGCCAGTTATAAGGCCTATATATTGTATTTTTCAAGGTACACAGCCGTGTTGTATTAAGTGATCAGACGGTGTGTATGAACACCAGTTATGAGAAATTACTTTGCAAGAGAACGCACAGTACAGTTGCCAGTTATAAGGCCTATATATTGTATTTTTCAAGGTACACAGCCGTGTATTAAGTGATCAGACGGTGTGTATGAACACCAGTTATGAGAATTACTTTGCAGAGAACGCACAGTACAGTTGCCAGTTTATGAAGGCCTATATATTGTATTTTTTCAAACGGTACACAGCCGTTGTATTAAGTGATCAGACGGTGTGTATGAACACCAGTTATGAGAAATTACTTTGCAAGAGAACGCACAGTACAGTTGCCAGTTATAAGGCCTATATATTGTATTTTTCAAGGTACACAGGCCTTGTATTAAGTGATCAGACGGTGTGTATGAACCACCAGTTATGAGAAATTACTTTGCAAGAGAACGCACAGTACAGTTGCCAGTTATAAGGCCTATATATTGTATTTTTCAAGGTACACAGGCCTTTTATTAAGTGATCAGACGGTGTGTATGAACACCCAGTTATGAGAAATTACTTTGCAAGAGAACGCACAGTACAGTTGCCAGTTATAAGGCCTATATATTGTTATTTTTCAAGGTACACAGGCCTTTATCTAAGTGATCAGACGGTGTGTATGAACACCAGTTATGAGAAATTACTTTGCAAGAGAACGCACAGTACAGTTTGCCAGTTATAAGGCCTATATATTGTATTTTTCAAGGTACACAGCAGTGTACTAAGTGATCAAGACGGTGTGTATGAACAACAGTTATGAGAAATTACTTTGCAAGAGAACGCACAGTACAGTTGCCAGTTATAAGGCCTATATATTGTATTTTTCAAGGTACACAGGCCTTTTATTAAGTGATCAGACGGTGTGTATGAACAACAGTTATGAGAAATTACTTTACAAGAGAACGCACAGTACAGTTGCCAGTTATAAGGCCTATATATTGTATTTTTTCAAGGTACACAGCAGTGTACTAAGTGATCAGACGGTGTGTATGAACAACAGTTATGAGAAATTACTTTGCAAGAGAACGCACAGTACAGTTGCCAGTTATAAGGCCTATATATTGTATTTTTCAAGGTACACAGCCGTGTATTAAGTGATCAGACGGTGTGTATGAACACCAGTTATGAGAAATTACTTTGCAAGAGAACGCACAGTACAGTTGCCAGTTATAAGGCCTATATATTGTATTTTCAAGGTACACAGCAGTGTACTAAGTGATCAGACGGTGTGTATGAACACCAGTTATGAGAAATTACTTTGCAAGAGAACGCACAGTACAGTTGCCAGTTATAAGGCCTATATATTGTATTTTTCAAGGTACACAGGCCTTTATTAAGTGATCAGACGGTGTGTATGAACACCAGTTATGAGAAATTACTTTGCAAGAGAACGCACAGTACAGTTGCCAGTTATAAGGCCTATATATTGTATTTTTCAAGGTACACAGGCCTTTATTAAGTGATCAGACGGTGTGTATGAACACCAGTTATGAGAAATTACTTTGCAAGAGAACGCACAGTACAGTTGCCAGTTATAAGGCCTATATATTGTATTTTTCAAGGTACACAGCAGTGTACTAAGTGATCAGACGGTGTGTATGAACAACAGTTATGAGAAATTACTTTGCAAGAGAACGCACAGTACAGTTGCCAGTTATAAGGCCTATATATTGTATTTTTCAAGGTACACAGCCGTGTATTAAGTGATCAGACGGTGTGTATGAACACCAGTATGAGAAATTACTTTGCAAGAGAACGCACAGTACAGTTGCCAGTTATAAGGCCTATATATTGTATTTTTCAAGGTACACAGGCCTTTTATTAAGTGATCAGACGGTGTGTATGAACACCAGTTATGAGAAATTACTTTGCAAGAGAACGCACAGTACAGTTGCCAGTTATAAGGCCTATATATTGTATTTTTCAAGGTACACAGCAGTGTACTAAGTGATCAGACGGTGTGTATGAAACAACAGTTATGAGAAATTACTTTGCAAGAGAACGCACAGTACAGTTGCCAGTTATAAGGCCCTATATATTGTATTTTTCAAGGTACACAGCTGTGTATTAAGTGATCAGACGGTGTGTATGAACACCAGTTATGAGAAATTACTTTGCAAGAGAACGCACAGTACAGTGCCAGTTATAAGGCCTATATATTGTAATTTTTCAAGGTACACAGCAGTAGTGCCAAATATAGTTTGGTATGTAGCAGAGCACCTAATACACCACTAATGCCTCTCTCTGTCCCTACTCCAGCAGCTATCCCTGAATACAGCAGCCGTTCTCTGTAAAGTCTATATTGTAGTAAGCTATCACTGAAGTCCACTGTAGTAGCCCTGATAAGGGCTTTTAATCACGCTCCTGCCTGTCCAACAGCTAAAATCTGTCTCTCCCTTCTCCAGCCTCTGTCCCTGACTAAGTTCACGCAGCATATGCGTACGAGCAGGAAGAGCTGAGTTTTTAATATTCGAGGTCACATGGTTTTTCCAGCCAATGCATGTAGACGCTGTTTTCGCGCTGCCAGCGTGCTCAGCGTGCCTGTCATACCCCCCCTGCATGGTGATTGGTGGAAAAAGAGCGCCAGGGAAGGTGGGAGGGGAAACGAATTCTAAGTGCGCCATCGCCGTTATACTCGAAAGAAATCGAGCACGCCGAATATCGTAGTATTCGATCGAATACCAGCTCGATCGAACACTACTCGCTCATCTCTAGTATATAATTAGGTATGTGAAATAATTTAGCAAGAGAACGCACAGTATAGTGGCCAATTAAAAGGCCTAGATATTGTATATTTCAAGGTACACTGCCGTGTACTAACTGAACAGACGGTGGGTATTTACATCAGGTATGTGAAATAATTTAGCAAGAGAACACACAGTACAGTGGCCAATTAAATGGCCTAGATATTGTATATTTCAAGGTACACTGCCGTGTACTAACTGAACAGACGGTGGGTATTTACACCAGGTATGTGAAATAATTTAGCAAGAGAACGCACAGTACAGTGGCCAATTAAATGGCCTAGATATTGTATATTTCAAGGTACACTGCCGTGTACTAACTGAACAGACGGTGGTATTTACACCAGGTATGTGAAATAATTTAGCAAGAGAACGCACAGTACAGTGGCCAATTAAATGGCCTAGATATTGTATATTTCAAGGTACAGTGCCGTGTACTAACTGTACAGACGGTGGGTATTTACACCAGGTATGTGAAATAATTTAGCAAGAGAACGCACAGTACAGTGGCCAATTAAAAGGCCTAGATATTGTATATTTCAAGGTACACTGCCGTGTACTAACTGTACAGACGGTGGGTATTTACACCAGGTATGTGAAATAATTTAGCAAGAGAACACACAGTACAGTGGCCAATTAAATGGCCTAGATATTGTATATTTCAAGGTACACAGCCGTGTACTAACTGAACAGACGGTGGGTATTTTACACCAGGTATGTGAAATAATTTAGCAAGAGAACGCACAGTACAGTGGCCAATTAAATGGCCTAGATATTGTATATTTCAAGGTACAGTGCCGTGTACTAACTGTACAGACGGTGGGTATTTACACCAGGTATGTGAAATAATTTAGCAAGAGAACGCACAGTACAGTGGCCAATTAAATGGCCTAGATATTGTATATTTCAAGGTACACAGCCGTGTAGTAACTGAACAGACGGTGGGTATTTACACCAGGTATGTGAAATAATTTAGCAAGAGAACGCACAGTACAGTGGCCAATTAAAAGGCCTAGATATTGTATATTTCAAGGTACACTGCCGTGTACTAACTGTACAGACGGTGGGTATTTACACCAGGTATGTGAAATAATTTAGCAAGAGAACACACAGTACAGTGGCCAATTAAATGGCCTAGATATTGTATATTTCAAGGTACACAGCCGTGTACTAACTGAACAGACGGTGGGTATTTACACCAGGTATGTGAAATAATTTAGCAAGAGAACGCACAGTACAGTGGCCAATTAAATGGCCTAGATATTGTATATTTCAAGGTACACAGCCGTGTACTAACTGAACAGACGGTGGGTATTTACACCAGGTATGTGAAATAGTTTAGCAAGAGAACGCACAGTACAGTGGCCAATTAAAAGGCCTAGATATTGTATATTTCAAGGTACACAGCCGTGTACTAACTGAACAGACGGTGGGTATTTACACCAGGTATGTGAAATAATTTAGCAAGAGAACGCACAGTATAGTGGCCATTAAAAGGCCTAGATATTGTATATTTCAAGGTACACTGCCGTGTACTAACTGAACAGACGGTGGGTATTTACACCAGGTATGTGAAATAATTTAGCAAGAGAACGCACAGTACAGTGGCCAATTAAATGGCCTAGATATTGTATATTTCAAGGTACACAGCCGTGTACTAACTGAACAGACGGTGGGTATTTACACCAGGTATGTGAAATAATTTAGCAAGAGAACGCACAGTACAGTGGCCAATTAAAAGGCCTAGATATTGTATATTTCAAGGTACACAGCCGTGTACTAACTGTACAGACGGTGGGTATTTACACCTGGTATACAAAAAGGGTATTGCAGGCACACAGAACCCAGAACACTAGAGCCAAATAAACTGTATTTAAAAAAATAAAATTCACAGCCGTATACTGCCAGATCAGATGGTGCATATACACACTAGTTATATAACAGGGTTTTTCAGCCAAAAAGAACGCTGAACAGTAGTGCCAAATATAGTTTGGTATGTAGCAGAGCACCTAATACACCACTAATGCCTCTCTCTGTCCCTACTCCAGCAGCTATCCCTGAATACGGCAGCCGTTCTCTGTAAAGTGTATCTTGTAGTAAAGCTATCACTGTACTGCACTATAGTAGCCCTGATAAGGGCTTTTAATCACGCTCCTGCCTGTCCAACTGCTAAAACCTGTCTGTCCCTTCTCCAGCCTCTGTCCCTGACTAAGTTCACGCAGCATATGCGTACGAGCAGGAAGAGCTGAGTTTTTAATATTCGAGGTCACATGGTTTTTCCAGCCAATCCATGTAGACGCTGTTTTCGCGCTGCCAGCGTGCTCAGCGTGCCTGTCATACCCCCCCGGCATGTTGATTGGTGGAAAAAGAGCGCCAGGGAAGGTGGGAGGGGAAACGAATTCTAAGTGCGCCATCGCCGTTATACTCGATTGAAATCGAGTATGCCGAATAGCGTAGTATTCGATCGAATACCGGCTCGATCGAACACTACTCGCTCATCTCTAAATATAATAGTTGAATATATGTATAATATTTATAATAATAATTATAGTATTTATAATATTTCATGATTAGGATAAATGAGAAAAAGAGGAAGAAAAAACGGGAAGAAAAAAAAATTATATGATGAGGGATATGTTCATAAATAAATGTATATATGTGTCTATTTAAATGTGTGACAATTCAATAGGGTATAAAAAGGAAGAGCTGACAGCTATGAGAAAAGTATGCCTAGTGTTCACTAAGTAAAAGCAGATGGTCTCGGACAGGTTATGACATTTAAATAGTATAATAGACCTGGAGTGGTCTATGGCATTTAGATCACATAATAGATCGGGGTGCGTGTGCACTATGGTGGGAGGAGGTTGCTGGGGGAGAGAGGGAAACTCTCGTGCGTGCTGAGAATCAAGGAGTATAGAGAAAGTACGGACTATGTCTGAAACTTACCGATGAAGTCCGTGCTCTGTCATACAGATGGCGCGGTTTCTCGGCGTGGGTACAGGCGCACTAGTGAAATAGAGGAGGGAGGAGGCGGGAATTGCGGATGATGGTACCTGATGGCGTTGCACCGAGTGTGACTGAGGGAGTGTGAATGTGGTGGTAATGAGAGTTGGCCAGGAGATAGGATGATGGATGAACTATATATTATATATAAGTACTAGCAGAAAGACCCGGCTTCGCCTGGGTATATTTCATCTATTTCATTTAATGTTTCTGTGTGTCGTTGCAGAGAGAAAGTCAATGCAGCTGACAGGAGGTGATTTTTACCTTCATTTTTTCAATCCCTATTGGCTGCGGAGTGGGAGGGGGTGTGGTTTAATGGGACACGGGGGGGTTTAAGTCCTTCATTTCAGGGTGGCCTGAATTATAGGTTAATGCCATGGTAATTTGAAGAAACACAATGGGTAGCAGTGGAAGAAAACATTGCTTTGCGCGGGTATATTTAATCTATTTCATTTAATGTTTCTGTGTGTCGTTGCAGAGAGAAAGTCATCCTCCCTCCCATCCCTGCAGCTGACAGATGTTGATTTTTACCTTCAATTGTTCAATCTCCATTGGCTGCGGAGAGGGAGGGGTCATGGCCTGACTGAGTCGGGGGCGTGACATTGAAAGACCTAGGGCAGGGTTTTAAGTCCTTCTTTTGATGGTGGCCAGAATTACAGGTCGATGCCATGGTAATTTATGAGGACACGCCATGGGTAACAGTGGAAGAAAACATTGCTTTGCACGGGTATATTTAATCTATTTCATTTAATGTTTCTGTATGTTGTTGCAGAAAGAAATCCAACCTCCCTCCCGCCCCTGCAGCTGACAGGGGGGGCGTGGCCTGACAGAGTCGGAGCGTGGTTTCGCGAGATCTGGGGCGGGGGTCAGAGTGGCATGAATTACAGGTCGATGACATGGTAATTTATGGGGACCTGAAATGGTTAGCAGTGGAAAAAAACATCTTTTATTAGTACTATTAGTACTGAATGGTCGTAGTCTAAAATTAGTCAATTTCATCTACGATTTTTGTGTGTCATTGCAGAGAGAAATTCAGCTGATTTTTTTCAATCCCCGTTGCCTACGGAGTGGGAGGGGGCATGGCCTGGCAGAGTTGGGGGTGTGGATTATCAAGATGCTTCGAACGGTTGTAGTCTGAAATTAGTCTATTTCATCTAAAATGTTGTGTGTCATTGCAGAGAGAAATTCACCCTCCCACCCCTGCAGCTGACAGAAGTTTATTTTTCCCTTCATTTTTTCAATCCCTGTTGGCTGCGGAGTAGGAGGGGGCGTGACCTGACACAGTTGGGGGCGTGGCTTAACAAAGCGCTTCGCATAGGTGATTTAATCTATTTCATTTAATGTTTCTGTGTGTCGTTGCAGAATGGCTGCAGAGTGAGAGGGGGCGTGGTCTGACAGAGTTGGGGGCGTGACTTAGCAAGACGATTCGAACAGTTGTAGTCTATAATTAGTCTATTTTATCTAAAATTTTTGTGTGTCGTTGCAGAGAGAAATTCACCCTCCCACCCCTGCAGCAAACAGAAGTTTATTTTTACCTTTATTTTTTCAATCCCCATTGGCTGCGGAGTGGGAGGGGGCGTAACCTGACAGAGTCGGGGGCGTGGATTAGCAAGACGCTTCACATGGGTGTATTTAATCTATTTCATTTAATGTTTCTGTGTGTCGTTGCAGAAAGAAATTCAGCCTCCCACCCATCCCTGCAGCTGACAGAAGTTGATTTTTACCTTTATTTTTTCAATCTCTGTTGGCTGCGGAGTGAAAGGAGGTGTGGCCTGACAGAGTTGGGGGTGTGGCTTAGTGAGACCTGGGGTGGGGGTTTTAAGTACTTCTTTTAAGGTGGCCTGAATTAAAGGTCAATACCATGCTTATTTATGAGCCCACGCAATAGGCAGCAGTGGAGGAAAACATCTTTTATTACTACTGAACTGTAGTAATAGAAAAAAACATAAGTTATATTTATGGTAACCGGAATACCTTTAACAGTGTCAGTAAATAGAAATGGATGAGATCCTCAGCTGCTGATAATTACCTGGTTGTTATGGAAACCTGCCCTCCCTGTGTGGCTTTGCAGAGAATGGCAGTTGGAGTTTAAAACCAAAGCTCCCAGTTGTAATGTTGGCTAATGGAGATCATATTTTGGGAATATCTTGGGAACGGTACGTCCTAGAGAGATGAGACCTGGTCTAAAACCTTCCCGGACACCTGATGTACCTGTGTGCCGAATTTGGTGAAAATCGGTCCAGTAGTTTGGTCGCGCATAGAGAACAGACAGACAGAAATTCATTTTTATATTATTAAGAGATAATGTAAATATTAAATGAACTGATGGTGTATATAAGTACAACGTGAATATTAAATAAACTGTTGGTGTGATGGAATGTAGAGATGTGGCGGAGAATGGCGATGGATGAAATGAGATGATAGTGATATTCAATTGATTGCATAGATGTTGTATAGTAGCTAGTATGATATATTGGGTTAATGATGAAGGTGAGATGGGGTGATGGTAGGCAAACTGAGTGCTGGGGAGTGATGGAATTATAATGAAATTCAATTACCTGGATAGATATTGTATTCATGCTCTGATGATATATGGGGATTAAGAAGAGGTTAGGGAACTGGTAGAAGATGGGGAAAAAGATATATACAACAAACACTAAGAAACAATTCCTCCTCTCAGAAGACTCATTAATCACTATTCACAATACAATCACTCATGAAAACCCAGATCCTATCGAACATCAATCTTTGTCTTTTTTACCCCTACCCGGGGCCCTGACCCCGGAAGCGACTTATGCCTTACGGCAACCATCAGTGACCACCATGATCCACGGACTACTTTCGGCCAACCCAGACAAGAGGCCTAAAAAGGCGAATAAGTCTTGAAGAGGAAGACTAGGTGGAAAAACAAGGAACAACAACAATAAAATAACACACAATCAAAAACTCAGACACAAATATCTTGAGCCCCAAGAGGAACAAGAAAGCGCACTAGTTCACATTTTCAACTTATCATCACACACGCTCAGTATGGCTGAAACTAGCCTCTTGCAAAAAGGCTTGTCCTTTTGCCCAACAGGCAAATTTAATTAATTTGAATTGTTTGTAGACCTAAACACATTTGTTCATAAACTAACACTGCATAGACATTTTGAAATCCAAGCTTCAAAAAGTTTTTACCACAAACAACATCAGAAAATACTCCTATACAACCAAACAAGTCACCTGAATTCATAAATACGGGATAGAAACCCAAGTCCACTTTTAATCCCATACATCACAGAGAAAGTCATCTTGAAACATTCTTCGCTTTAGTCACAAAAGACCTTAGACCATAAACAAAAATCTAGAGATCCCTAATAATCTCAGTAAGCACTAAAAAATCTAATGGCCAACGAGTCTTTTACAGTTGTAGCAGCTCTTGCGCTCACAGCAGAATAGCGTGAGCGTAGAGCGATATCGCTTTATTCATAAAATGAAGGTGTAGTTACATGTAACCACCACCAGATGGTGCATGGAACTACAGTTTGCTAGTAAATGCAAGTGTCACGCTTATGGTGACACTTGCATTTACGATTGGACAGTCAGATTTGACTGACCAATGGCATAGTTCAGCGCAGCTCCGATCTCCTTGAGGATATTGGGGCTGCGCTACAGTTTTAATACCCCCCTCCTCAATATTAAAACATTGGTGGAGCAGTGCGCCCTCACCCCCCCTCCTCAGTACTAAAACATTGGTGGCGCAGTGCGCTCTTCCCCCAACCCCCCCCCAGTATAATAAACATTGGTGGCAGTGGGGATCGGAGCCCAGCAGTGTAATTGCTGGGCTCCGATCAGTTACCATGGCAACCGGACACCTCCAGCTTGCCATGGTACTCTTTACTGTGCGCCCTGCCCCCCAGTATTAAAACATTGGTGGCGAAGTGCGCCCTCCCCCCACACCCCCCCTAGTATAATAAACATTGGTGTCACAGTGCGCCCTCCCCTCCGCAAGTATTAAAACATTGGTGGTGCAGTGCGCCCTCCCCCCAACCCCCCCAGTATAATAAACATTAGTGGCAGTGGCCACAGGTGCCCCCCTTTTCATTGGTGGTGCAGTGGGGACTAGACCGGAGCCCAACAATGTAATCACTGGGCTTCGATCAGTTACCATGGCAACCAAGACACTTTCTTTTTCATAAATAAATAATTTTAAAAAAACGCCGTGCGGTCCCCACCTTTTTTCATTCCCCAGCCAGAAACAACCAGCAGCGGCAGCCTGGCACTACCAGGGTGGGAAGGGACACGGTTATTGGCCCTTCCCAGCCTAACAGTACCAGCCTGCAGCTGCCCCAGAACAAGACCCTCAATTTACAAGGTCCGGTCCTGCGGGTACCCGGCTCCTCCCGACCTCGCTGGTGGCGGTGGGTGCCGAGGTAATAGATGTCGGGGTTAGTGCTGGCCATACCGGCAAGCACTAAGCCCAGTATTAGTAATCAGGGCCGTCTGTAGATAGCCGTGATTACTAAAACTGCAATGTTGTAAAAAAAAAAAACACACACGCATAAAATATTTTATTGAAATAAACACTCCCCCAGACCCCTGTTTGACCATTTTATTTTTATAATATAAAAGCTGGTCCGACGTAATCCACCGAATCCGAAGTAGTCCTCTGCATTTACGATCCTGTAAAATAGAAAAAAACAAACAAACAAACCACTAACCTCCTTCTCCAGCTTCTTCTCCTCCTCAGCAGCGCAGCCTCTTCCTTCTTCTGCTTCTCCTCAGGCTTGTGCTGCTGCTGCTCCTCAACCTTCTGGAGCTAGACAGGGGCCGCTTCTTCTCCTGCAGCACAAGCCTGAAGAAAAGCAAAAAAAGTACACATGTTGGGTATCGCCATGTCCGTATCAACCTGCTCTACAAAAATCTCAAATGACCTGACCCCTCAGCTGAAAGCAGTAAAAAAATAAAATAAAAATGGTGTCAAAAAGCCATTTTTTGTCACCTTACATCACAAAAAGTGTAATACAAAGCGATCAAAAAGGCGTATGCCACCCCAAAACAGTACAAATCTAACCGTCACCTCATCCCACAAAAAAGTAGCCCCTATCTGAGACAATCGCCCAAAAAATAAAAAAACTACAGCTCTCAGACTATGGAGACACTAAGAAAAATGTTTTTTTTTGTTTCAAACAGGATATTATTGTGTAAAACGCAAATAAAAAAAAAAGTACACATGTTGGGTATCATCACGTCCGGATCAACCTGCTCTACAAAAATCTCACAGGACCTGACCCCTC
The DNA here is from genome assembly GCA_900303285.1 of Rhinella marina. Taxonomy (NCBI): domain Eukaryota; kingdom Metazoa; phylum Chordata; class Amphibia; order Anura; family Bufonidae; genus Rhinella; species Rhinella marina. Next base: position 12,225 of record ONZH01021701.1, read on the forward strand.
AGCTGAAAGCAGTAAAAAAAATAAAATAAAAGCGGTGTCAAAAAAGCCATTTTTTTGTGACCTTACATCACAAAAAGTGTCATACAAAGCGATCAAAAAGGCGTATGCTGCCCCAAAACAATACCAATCTAACCGTCACCTCATCCCGCAAAAAAGTAGCCCCTATCTGAGACAATCGCCCAAAAAATAAAAAAAACTACAGCTCTGTCTCTATGGAGACACTAAAAAATTATTATTTTTTTGGTTTCAAACAGGATATTATTGTGTAAAACGCAAATAAATAAAAAAAGTACACGTTGGGTATCGCCACGTCCATATCAACCTGCTCTACAAAAATCATACATGACCTGACCCCTCAGCTGAAAGCAGTAAAAAGAATAAAATAAAAACAGTGTCAAAAAAGCCATTTTTTGTCACCTTACATCACAAAATGTGTCATACAAAGCGATCAAGTACTCTGCTGTGTAAGTGTACTGAATACAGTATGTATAGGTGCTGCAGTAACTCCCCCAACCCCCCACATGCTCCATCTATAGTTCTTTTACAAAGGGACTAAAAAACACTTTGTTTACTGTAGCTGGGGTGTAGCAGCACTGTGTAACCCGAAACCAGCAAAACAAAAGCTCTTTGTTCTGCTCGTTTCATGTTACACAGTTTGTAAAAGAATATTTACAGAGCCTACAGCACTGTACAGAAACCTCTTTAGGCCACTGTCACACTAGCGTTTTAATAATCCAGTATAGAGCTGTGAAAAGCCTTGACAACATTTCCAGGGCTAGCAATTTTGAAAGTTGCGCGTTTAGTGCTATGGCCTGTGGGTGGGTGACAGTGCAAGGGGAACAGAGAAGAACGCCAGACCCGGAGCCAGCCACTCGCAGGAAGGGTAAGAGAGGACTTTATTTTATACTTATGGGGCTGGGTGGGCTGATCTGAGGTCTGATGGGGATAGCGGCGGCTGATCTGAGGTTTGATGGGGATAGTGGCAGCTGATCTGAGGTCTGATGGGGGCTGATCTGAGTTCTGATGGGGGCTTATGGGCAGATCTGAGGTCTGATGGGGGCTTATGGGCTGATCTGAGGTCCCCATAAAGTATAAAATCTCCTTGTGTCTGCCCCATACAGTATAACGTCTCCTTGTGGCTGCCCCCATACAGTATAACGTCTCCTTGTGACTGCCCCATACAGTATAACGTCTCCTTGTGGCTGCCCCCATACAGTATAATGTCTCCTTGTGGCTGCCCCCATACAGTATAACGTCTCCTTGTGGCTGCCCCATACAGTATAATGTCTCCTTGTGGCTACCCCCATACAGTTTAACGTCTCCTTGTGGCTGCCCCCATACAGTACCTGTCTAACCGTCACCTCATACTGCAAAAAAGTAGCCCCTACCTGAGACAATCGCCCAAAAAATAAAGAAAATACAGCTCTCACACTATGGAGACACTAAACCATGATTTTTTGGGGTTTCAAAAAGGATATTATTGTGTAAAACTTAAATAAATAAAAAACGCCATAAATAAAATAAAAAAAAGCCATTTTTTGTCACCTTACATCACAAAATGTGTAATTCAAAGCGATCAAATACTCTGCTGTGTAAATGTACTGAATACAGAATGTATAGAGGCTGCAGTAACCCCCCAACCCCCCACATGCTCCATCTATTGTTCTTTTACAAAGGGACTAATAAACGCTTTGTTTACTGTAGCTGGGGTGTAGCAGCATTGTGTAACCCAAAACCAGCAGAACAAAGGCTCTTTGTTCTGCTTGTTTCATGTTACACAGTTTGTGAAAGAATATTTACAGAGCCTACAGCACTGTACAGAAACCTCTTTAAGCCACTTTCACACTAGCGTTTTAATATTCCAGTATTGAGCTCTGTCATTGGGGCTTAATACCGGAATAAAATGTTTCATTGTCAATGGGAACAAAACTGAACTGAAGAGAACTGAATGCTCCTGAAAGCATTCCGTTCAGTCTTCAGACCGGAGAACAAACCGCAAGTGGTTGCAAGAGGCTGTGGGGTGCAAAAGGGAGAAGGCAGGCCATGCTAACCAGGCCCTCAACTGTTCCTCGGAGCAGCTCCTTGAGGAAATCTACCTTGCCAAGGGTTAGGTGTTCCGCAGTCTGGCGTTTTTTTTTGAGGAAAGTGCTGACGTGACGATAAACAGTTATTAATTTGTAACCTGTGCAGTACCAAGATAAGCAGGGGCGTAAACACCAGCAACATGACCACCACCAGCATGATCCGTCACATGAAAGCAAAGCACCCTAATAGGTGGGCCGAATGCCAGGGTCCACCACCTGTGTCTGCAGGTCACACCACTGCCTCTTCTTTCCCTCTGTTACGTGCTGCTTGAGACGCAGATCCAGATGCCTCCCGCCCTGCACCTGGACCTTCGCAGACACCATCAGCGAGATCGTCCACTACAGTGTCCCAGCGCAGCGTTAAAATGTCCTTACCACAGGCATTTGAACGTAAGCGCAAATACCCTGCCAGCCACCCACAGGCCATAGCACTAAAGCGCAACTTTCAAAATTGCTGGCCCTGGAAATGTTGCCGAGGCTTTTAGCAGCTCTATACCGGATTATTAAAACGCTAGTGTGACAGTGGCCTAAAGAGGTTTCTGTACAGTGCTGTAGGCTCTGTAAATATTCTTTTACAAACTGTGTAACATGAAACGAGCAGAACAAAGAGCCTTTGTTCTGCTGGTTTCGGGTTACACAGTGCTGCTACACCCCAGCTACAGTAAACAAAGTGTTTTTTAGTCCCTTTGTAAAAGAACAATAGATGGAGCATGTGGGGGGTTGGGGGGTTACTGCAGCCCCTATACATACTGTATTCAGTACATTTACACAGCAGAGTACTTGATCGCTTTGTATGACACATTTTGTGATGTAAGGTGACAAAAAATGGCTTTTTTGACACAGTTTTTATTTTATTCTTTTTACTGCTTTCAGCTGATGGGTCAGGTCATGTGAGATTTTTGTAGAGCAGGTTGATACGGACATGGCGATACCCAACATGTGTACTTTTTTTTATTTATTTGCATTTTACACAATACTATCCTGTTTTAAACAAAAGAAATAATAATATTTTAGTGTCTCCATAGTCTGAGAGCTGTATTTATTTTTTATTTTTTAGGCGATTGTCTCAGGTAGAGGCTACTTTTTTGCGGGATGAGGTGACGGTAAGATTGGTACTGTTTTGGGGTGGCATAAGCCTTTTTGATCACTTTGTATGACACTTTTTGTGATGTAAGGTGACAAAAAATGGCTTTTTTGACACCGCTTTTATTTTATTTTTTTTACTGCTTTCAGCTGAGGGGTCAGGTCATGTGAGATTTTTGTAGAGCAGGTTGATACGGACGTGGCGATACCCAACATGTGTACTTTTTTTGCTTCTTTTTGCGGCCCCTGTCCAACCCCAGAAGGTTGAGGAGCAGCAGCAGCACAAGCCTGAGGAGAAGCAGAAGAAGGAAGAGGCTCTGCTGCTAAAGATAAGAAGCCTGAGGAGGAGGAGGTAAGTGGTTTGTGTTTGTTTGCTTGTTTTCTATTTTGCAGGATCGTGAATGCAGAGGACTACGTCGGATTCGGTGGATTACGTCGGACCAGCTTTTATATTTTTTTTAAATAAAATGGTCAAACAGTAGTCTGGGGGAGTGTTTTTCAATAAAATATTTTATAAGCGTGTGTGTGTTTTTTTACAACATTGCAGTTTTAGTAATCACGGCTATCTGCAGACGGCCCTGATTACTAATACTGGGCTTAGTGCTTGCCGGTATGGCCAGCACTAACCCCGACATCTATTACCTCGGCACCCACCACCACCAGGGGTACCTGCAGGACCGGACCTTGTAAATTGAGGGTCTTGTTCTGGGGCAGCTGCAGTCTGATACTGTTAGGCTGGGAAGGGCCAATAACCATGTCCCCTCCCACCCTGGTAGTGCCAGGCTGCCGCTGCTTGTTGTATCTGGCTGGAGAATTAAAAAAAGGGGGGACCCCACGCCGTTTTATTAAATTATTTATTTTATTGCCATGATGGGGGGGCGCACTGCACCACCAATGTTTATTTTACTGAGTGGGGGTTGGGGGGAGGGCGCACTGCGCCACCAATGGTTTAATACTGAGGGGGGGCAGGGCACACAGTAAAGAGCACCATGGCAAGCTGGAGGCGTCCGGTTGCCATGGTAACTGATCGTAGCCCAGCAATTACACTGCTGGGCTCTGATCCCCACTACCACCAATGTTTATTGAACTGTGGGGGGGGTGGGGGGGTTGGGGGTTAAGGCGCACTGTGCCACCAATGTTTATTATACTGGGGGGGTTGGAGGGAGGGTCACTGCGCTACCAATGTTTTAATACTGAGGAGGGGGGTTGGGGGGAGGGCGCACTGCGTCACCAATGTTTTAATACTGATGGGGGGGTGCACTGTGCCACCAATATTTTAATATTGAAGAGGGGGGTATTAAAACAGCAGCGCAGCCTCGATTTCCTCAAGGAGATCGGAGCTGCGCTGAACTCTGCCATTGACACTTGTATACTGTAGTTCCATGCGCCATCTGGTGGTGGTTATATGTAACTACACTTTCATTTCTTGTATTGTGCTTCTGGATTCGCGACTCGTTAGCAACAAATCGCGAATCCAGTGAGCGCAAACTCTACTACATCTGTATAATCAGAAACGCAGATAAGGGAGGTGGTATTGTTGTCCAGGATAAAGCTCACTACCTGGCTGAAGCCCATAGAATATTAGAAGATAAAGATTATTATCAGATTCTAAATTAAAATCCACTAAAAGAAGACACCAAAAAATTGATGCTCCTTTTAGAAGAAGCCAAAGATCGACAAATCCTAACTAAGAAAGAAAAAGAATATATCATTGTTGACCACCTGAACCTAGCCTTATCTTACCACCTACCAAAGGTGCAGAAATCCACTAGCACTCCACCAGGGAGACCAATCATCTCTGGGATTTCATCTCTGACATGCAACTTGTCTCTTTATGTCGACATTCTACTCCAGAAATATGTGATTGTTTTACCTTCTTATCTCAAGGACTCGGGAAGCGTACTGTCACTCCTTAAAGAAATGGAATGGAACAACTCATACATCTGGATAATCCTGGAGGTTTCTGCGGTATATTCCAACATTCCACATGCAGCAGGCGTAAAAGCCATACAACATTTTCTCCAATGAGACCCAACACTACTCATTTCACAAAGCCAGTTCATTTTGAGTGCGATTGATTTCATTTTAAAGCACAATACCTTCACCTTTGAAAATAGAATCTACAGACACACCAAAGGGACCGCGATGGGCACGCGTTTCCCGCCAAGTTTTGCTAATCTGTATATGGGGCACTTTGAAGAACTATATATTTATAATAAACATCTTTGGCATGCTAAAGTGGTATTTTACAAACGGTATATCGATGATCTATTACTGACCTGGGAGGGAGACGTCAATGAGGCCACCGATTTTATTGCATATCTGAATACGAATACTTTTAACCTTACATTTACGGCCAATCATTCGAAAGTATCTATAGAATACCTAGATCTGGTACTCTCTTCCAAAGAGAAATCTATAGAGACTAAAACTTATTTCAAGAAAGTCGATGGAAACAGTTATTTGGATTACCAGAGTTCACATCTCAAAAAATGGAAAAATAATATCCCGTTTAGCCAGTTTAAACGTATCCGTAGAAACTGTATGAATGAAGATGACTTTGACACCCAGAGCAACACAATCAAACAAAGATTCTTGAATAAAGGTTACCCTAACAAAGTCATAGAGGGAGCATACCAACGGGCAAAAGCCTACACACAAGACGAATGCCTAATACCGCAGAGAATCGGACCAGATGATTCAAAAGCCTCTGAGATGTTCAGATCCACATTCATCACCACATACAATATCAACCATAAAATACTACGGAACAATCTCACCAAACATTGGCCCATCCTACAAGCAGATCCATTTTTGAAGAAATACATTAAATCCAGACACCAGATAACCTTTAGAATTACCCAAACTCTAAAAAATCTTATAGCCCCTAGCCGTTTACGTGATCACCAGAAAACCAAACCCCATCCCATCACCCTGTTCCCCTGACCCCTGGGAAGCTATAGATGTGGGCACGCTCGCTGCAAATGTTGCCTGAACATCGCTTTGTTTATTTCCTAAATCACAAGTAACACGACCGGTGAACAATTACTTATGTTATTTATCTCATAGAATGCACATGTGGACTACAGTACATCTGTCGCACTGCCCTAACATTGAGGGAAAGAACCAACAAACACCGTTGGGATATAACCAATGGGTATACGAAACATGGTGTCTCAAGACACTTTCTGCAGGTTCACAACAAGGACCCTACAAAATTGATGATAACACCAATTGAACAAATGTGTGCTTTACATTCTAATCGCGTTCAGAGACTGAGACGTAAAGAAATGTTCTGGATTTTTGCAAAAAATTGAACCATATGGCCTGAATTAATCATTAGAGAGCAATTGAAATTATCTTTAGCTTTTATACAATGTACACCGTTAGTGTATTCATATTCATGTTTATTGATCATTTATCTATCGACACATATGTGTTTTTTATTTATTTGATCATTTTTCATACTCTTTTTTCTTTCTTCTATTTTCCCCTCCCTTTTTTTCTTCGTTGTTTTATTCATTATTTATTATATAAAATTATTTATCATTCATTATTTATTTTTTATTCATTATTTATTTATTTTTTTATTTATTTTTCTCATCTTCTACCAGTTCCCTAACCTATCCTCTTAATCCCCATATATCATCAGAGCATGAATACAATATCTATCCAGGTAATTGAATTTCATTATCATTCCATCACTTCCCAGCAATCAGTTTGCCTACCATCACCCCACCTCACCTTCATCATTAACCCAATATATCATACTAGCTACTATACAACATCTATCCAGTCAATTGAATGTCACTATCATCTCATTTCATCCATCGCCATCCTCCGCCACATCTCTACATTCCATCACACCAACAGTTTATTTAATATTCACCTTGTACTTATATACACCACAATATATAGAGAGACAGCACTCCGGTTTGTAAATGCAGGTGTATATATTTATTTTCAGCCGAGCATATGGTAGCAACGTTTCGGGCCAATAGTTTGCCCTTCCTCAGGCTGTTACATGTGGAAAAATAAATACATATAATAAACATCTGGGAAATATTATTGTCACTCAATACACTTATGGTGTCAGATTTAGCTCCAATTATATACCAGGTATTAAAATAGCATAGTCATTATATACATATAGTACATATATAGAGGATATTATTGTCACTCAATACACATATGATGTCAGGTTTAGCTCCAATTCTATATCGGATATTAGAATGGCACAGTCACTACAGTAAATAGACTGTGTCATCCATTGATAGTTGGTAACACACATGAAGGAACATATAATCAATAAGGTCAAAGTGCACAGTATATTGGGACTAGCATCGGTTAGTATGACCGTATGTATATCAATGTGATACAAATGTATCAGATAGAGAGTATGTCCAGTGCTCTCTAGATCCAATTACTGTAGTAGAAATGACCTGGTATGAATAAGGGAGATGAAAGAAAGAAAATAGTGGTAGGTGTACAAGCAAGTCACTGAGGGGAGAAGGCTGAATAAGAACCAAAAGAGCTATGGTAAGAAGCTCAGTGGGCTTACCTAAATATAGCGCTGGTGCGGCGTGTCGGCTGTGTGGTGTCACACACGTGCTGGTGAGACGCTGGACTGTCTGCCTGTCTGTGGCCTAACTTCCTCTTTATGAGTTACCTCCGTCTAGTGGAGGAGGAGTCCAGGGTGTGGGAGGGGTGCGGAAACGCTATTCCTGACTGAGGAAGTAAGGGCTGGTCACTAGGAGACTGAATGCCGTGCGCACGGAGGTGCGCGCATGCGCATTACATATTTAGATAGCGTCGGCCATCTTAAATGTGGGCAAATGCCCTTAAGTAATAGATGGCCATGTGATAGGACTTACTTGGGAAAGAATGGATGTAGTGGTGGGACAATTGAGAGGAGGGGGAGGAAAGAGGAGGAGAGAGGATCTAAATTAGCGTAAGTGGGATACTAGAGAGTTATGAAAAAAGGGGAGAATGGTACAGAGGTATCCATATGCTATGTTTGGAATATGAGTGCAAAGGTACATATATCACATGCAAATTGGTATTTATGGCAGCAAATAGGATAGATGGAGTGGATTGAATACATTAAGATAATGGAAATTCAAATACAATGAGGTACAGGAATACATCTATAGGGGGGGGTGATACTTAGACCCAGCTGCAGTCATTCTACGTTACTATTGGAGGGTAATATTCAGACAATATTCGGACCCAATTGTCGTCAAAATTAGACCATAACGCGTTCTGGGTGAGCGAAGGATGCCCGCCTTAGGACGTGTACGGCCCTAAAAGGTAAAAGGTGAAAAAAAGGGGTTATTGTGACATATACTTATGAAACATGTGAATATACAAATATACATTCACAGTAAGAAGTCCCAGCAATAATCTTTATTTAGACCATTCGGGTAGAGCGTGTCGAGCCGTCTAATCCATAACATCTCCTTCTTCCGCAACATATCTTCCCGGTTACCACCTCTCCTGGGAGGGGGGATCCAATCAATGACTTGGTACCGGAGCTGGCTCACTGTATGTTTGTGGGCTAAAAAGTGTTCTACCAATGGGGCATCTGTTTTGCGGGTGCGGATGTTAGATTTGTGCTGTGAAATTCTGTCCTTCGCTTTTTGAATTGTTTCGCCTACATATCCTAGGCCGCAAGGGCATTTAATAAGGTATACAGCGAAATTCGTAAGACAGGAAAAATGGCCCTTTATGTGGTAGGTGTGGCCTGTCAGAGGGTGTGTGAATGTGGGCCCTTTTGAGACATTCCCACATTGTGCACACGAGAGGCATGGGAATGTTCCTCTAATGTTACTGCCAGTAATGGTGGTCTGAATAGATTGCTTTTGGGAACCAATATCAGCTTTGACTAGAGTGTCCCGGATGTTCCTTCCTCTTTTGAATGACATCAAGGGCTTCTGTGGAAAAATACTTGGAAAATTGTGTTTTAAAATGCGCCAGTGTTTCTGTATAATGCCCCTGACATTCTTACTCATGGTAGAGTAGGTAGTCACACATGTAATGCGTTGGTTAGATGTAGAAGTTCTAGCAGGTTTGGTTAGCAAAGTATCGCGTGGAGTGTTACGGACTTTGTTGAGGTGTTGATTAACTATTTTGGGTGGGAAGCCTCTGTTTAGGAATTTGGTCGCCATGTTGGTGAGTCCTGAATCTAGCTTCTCGCTATCAGATATGATCCTTTTCACTCGTAGGAGTTGGGACAATGGAAGTGATTGAATGAGTCCAGGTGGGTGGAAGCTATTATACTTGAGCAAACTGTTTTTGTCAGTGGGTTTGGTATATAGATTAGAGGTAAGTGAGCCATTCCTTACCTCAAGAAGAACATCCAGAAATGAAATTCTATTGCGGCTAAGTTCCAAGGAGAAGGAGATGGTAGGGACACAATTGTTGATGGCATTATGAAAGTCTCGGAGTTCCTGTTCGGGCCCCTGCCAAATACAAAATACATCATCGATGTATCGAAACCACGCAACCGCGTGCTTCTGGAACAATAGGTTAGAATATACATATAGTTCCTCAAACATATTCATGAAAATAACCGCGAATGTAGGTGCTACGTTACATCCCATTGCGGTCCCTGTTCGTTGCAAGTAAAACTGGTCCTCAAATAAGAAATAATTCCTTTCTAATACAAATCTGAGTAGTGTGAGAATGAATGTTTTCTCTAATGGAGAGAATTCATCGCTTTTTTGAAGGGTATCCTGTACACAATCAATACCTTCTTTGGTGGGGATATTCGTATAGAGGCTAGTGACGTCCATCGTAACCAAAAAGGAATTTACCCAATCTGGGTGGACGTCACCTATCCTCTCCAGGAAATCCGTAGTGTCTCGTAAGTATGATTTGCCATTTTGTGCATAGGGCCGTAACAGGCAATCCAATAGTTGTGCAACAGGCTGAAAGAGAGAATCACACCCTGACACGATAGGTCTCCCAGGTGGTTTCTCACGATTTTTATGGACCTTGGGAAGTGTGTATATTACCGGGATGCGAGGATATTGGGACACTAGAAACTCTGCAAGTTTTTTGTGAATAATCCCTTTATGCAGAGCATCCTCAATAATATTTACCAGTTCTGTTTTAAAGTCACTTGTAGGATCATAGGAAATGGGTTGGTATGTGTCATGGTCACCTAGTTGACGGAGAATTTCTTCTCTATAGTCCTTAGTGTCCATGACAACAATACCAGAGCCCTTGTCCGCAGGTTTAATAATAATGTCTCTCTTGTTGCTGAGGCCTCTGAGGGCTAATGTTTGATCTCTAGATAAGTTGTGTCTTACCTTTCTCTTAGCATGCTCTTTCTCTATCTTTTTCAGATCTTCTTGGACTTTCTTTATATAATCCTCTACAACTTTGTATTTTTTCGGTGCTGTGAAGGAACTGTATGGTTTGCAATTCTTAGTTCTGTCTTGGAACGGAGAAAGTACGTTTTCGTTTGTTAGGGCCCATTCCGGTTGTTCAATGGCAATGTATGCCCGAAGTCGTAATTTGCGGAAAAATCCAGATAGTTCTTTATCCAGTAGAAACATGTCTGTGGGGTTGGTAGGCACGAATCCTAAGCCCAAATTGAGGACTCTGTGTTCATCTTCAGTCAATGTAGCATTTGTAAGGTTGATGACGAGGTCATCCCTCTCGGTTTCAGAAGGTGTGGAGATCATTGGCGGGATCTGCTGAGGGATCGTGTCCCGATCGGGTCCCTCTGGGATTGGGGGTAATATGATCCTCTTGCTCTGCCTCGTATGTTTCCTCCCCGCCCTACGGGTCGGCCTTGTCTTCTTGTCCGTGGGCGGCTTTGTCCTAAAAAATCAAGTTCACCACTTAAGCTAGATGAAGCGGATGTTCTGGTTGTATCTGGTCGTTGTGAAGACGGAAATTCCGATACTGTCCTATAGACCTGGTTGGTAGCGTAGTCATTCAAATCTCGCTGGAATTTAGTTCTCTTTTTTTCTTCCAGACTATGTTTAAAGAGAGTAGTTTTTTGTAGCAGGTTTCTCTTGATTGAGTTGGCTTCTTCTGCAGGAAGGTTCTGAAACAAGTTTTGTTCAAGTGTATTAACCTCTTCCTTTGTCTTTCTTATTTCAGTATTGGCTCTCTCAAGGGTGAGTAATATAATATCAAACGATGCTTTATTCAGGATTTTATCAAACTGTAAGCAGAAGTCCGGGTCATCTGAGAACAGTGTCGGTCTTAAGTTACACCTCAGACCACGGGGAATGATCTTCTTTTTGAAGTATTCCGCCAATGTGACCGTGTGGAGCTCCAAGGAAATGGACCTCTTAATATTCTTTTCCAAGGTGTTGATTGACACCGAGGAACTAGGATTTAGAAGAAAATCATTGGAAGCTGTAATTGATGCTGTGATTCTTCTAGCATCCTCTTCGGAATATGAAAAAATACCACTATTATCACGTGTGGTGTTGGTATTGAGAAAAGACATTGAAAGTGCCTTCGGAGGTGCAATGTAACCGTGGGTGGAGTCCTGGAATACTATTGTATCAAACAGAGGGTCACAGCACTCTTCCGTTTTAACGGCAGTGGTGGGTGCTCATCTAATAGTGGTCCAATCTCCACCAGGGCCACATAAACATCACAATATATAGAGAGACAGCACTCCGGTTTGTAAATGCAGGTGTATATATTTACCTTTTAGGGCCGTACACGTCCTAAGGCGGGCATCCTTCGCACACCCAGAACGCGTTATGGTCTAATTTTGACGACAATTGGGTCCGAATATTGTCTGAATATTACCCTCCAATAGTAACGTAGAATGACTGCAGCTGGGTCTAAGTATCACCCCCCCCTATAGATGTATTCCTGTACCTCATTGTATTTGAATTTCCATTATCTTAATGTATTCAATCCACTCCATCTATCCTATTTGCTGCCATAAATACCAATTTGCATGTGATATATGTACCTTTGCACTCATATTCCAAACATAGCATATGGATACCTCTGTACCATTCTCCCCTTTTTTTCATAACTCTCTAGTATCCCACTTACGCTAATTTAGATCCTCTCTCCTCCTCTTTCCTCCCCCTCCTCTCAATTGTCCCACCACTACATCCATTCTTTCCCAAGTAAGTCCTATCACATGGCCATCTATTACTTAAGGGCATTTGCCCACATTTAAGATGGCCGACGCTATCTAAATATGTAATGCGCATGCGCGCACCTCCGTGCGCACGGCATTCAGTCTCCTAGTGACCAGCCCTTACTTCCTCAGTCAGGAATAGCGTTTCCGTACCCCTCCCACACCCTGGACTCCTCCTCCACTAGACGGAGGTAACTCATAAAGAGGAAGTTAGGCCCACAGACAGGCAGACAGTCCAGCGTCTCACCAGCACGTGTGTGACACCACACAGCCGACACGCCGCACCAGCGCTATATTTAGGTAAGCCCACTGAGCTTCTTACCATAGCTCTTTTGGTTCTTATTCAGCCTTCTCCCCTCAGTGACTTGCTTGTACACCTACCACTATTTTCTTTCTTTCATCTCCCTTATTCATACCAGGTCATTTCTACTACAGTAATTGGATCTAGAGAGCACTGGACATACTCTCTATCTGATACATTTGTATCACATTGATATACATACGGTCATACTAACCGATGCTAGTCCCAATATACTGTGCACTTTGACCTTATTGATTATATGTTCCTTCATGTGTGTTACCAACTATCAATGGATGACACAGTCTATTTACTGTAGTGACTGTGCCATTCTAATATCCGATATAGAATTGGAGCTAAACCTGACATCATATGTGTATTGAGTGACAATAATATCCTCTATATATGTACTATATGTATATAATGACTATGCTATTTTAATACCTGGTATATAATTGGAGCTAAATCTGACACCATAAGTGTATTGAGTGACAATAATATTTCCCAGATGTTTATTATATGTATTTATTTTTCCACATGCAACAGCCTGAGGAAGGGCAAACTATTGGCCCGAAACGTTGCTACCATATGCTCGGCTGAAAATAAATATATACACCTGCATTTACAAACTGGAGTGCTGTCTCTCTATATATTGTGATGTTTATGTGGCCCTGGTGGAGATTGGACCACTATTAGACGAGCACCCACCACTGCCGTTAAAACGGAAGAGTGCTGTGACCCTCTGTTTGATACAATAGTACTTATATACACCATCAGTTCATTTAATATTTACATTGTACTTATATATAGTTCATCCATCATCCTATCTCCTAGCCAATTCTCATTACCACCACATTCACACTCCCCCAGTCACATGGCAGGTACCGTCATCGACAATCCCCGCCTCCTCCCTCCTCTATTTCACTAGTGCACCTGTACCCACGCCGAGAAACCGCGCCATCTGTATGACAGAGCACGGACTTCATTGGTAAGTTTCAGACACCGTCCGTACTTTCTCTATACTCCTTGATTCTCAGCATGCACGAGAGCTTTCCTCTCTCCCCCAGCACACCTCCTCCCACCATAGCCCACACGCACCCCAATCTATTATGTGATCTAAATGTCATAGACCGCTCCCAGGTCTATTATACTATCTAAATGTCATAATCAGTCCAAGAACATCTGCTTTTACTCCGTGAACACTAGGCATACTTTTCTCAAAGCTGTCAGCTAATCCCACTCTTCCTTATTATACCCTATTGAATTGTCACACATTTAAATAGACACATACCGTATTTTTCGCCCTATAGGACACACTGACCAATAAGACCCATAAGGTTTTAGAGGAGGACAATAAGAAAAAAAATATTTTTCACTAAACCTCTGGTCAGACCACCAATCAGCCTTAAATCAGCCCCATTGCAGCCTTAAATCAGCCCCCATTACAGCCACAGCCTTAAATCAGCCCCCAATGCAGCCTTAAATCAGCCCCCCTTGCAACCTTAAATCAGCCCCCATTGCAGCCTTAAATCTCTCCTGCTCCTGGACGCTGCTGCTCCTTTCCGCCTGGGTTCTGCTTCCTCCTTCCGACGGCTGTGCTGTGAACTGAGTGCCGTCAAGCTGTGCGTAGTCCTGCACAGCCGACAGCCAAGCGGAGGACCAGGAAGCAGTGAGTCTTCAGCAGAGTCTTCAACGCTTCCTTGTCCTCAGGTGCTAATGAGCGCTTTTTTTTTTCTTCCCGTTTTTTTCTTCCTCTTTTTCTCATTTATCCTAAAAATGAAATATTATAAATACTATAAATATTATTATACATATTATACATATATTCAACTAAAAAAAAAAAAAAAAATTATATTTATTATTGATCACGTTCTAACCTTTTTATTATAAATCACATACTCGATAGTAGAGATGAGCGAGCATACTCGTCCGAGCTTGGTGCTCGTTCGAGTATGAGGGTACTCGTAAGTGCTCGCTGCTCGGACGAGTATCTCGCCAAACTCGAGGAAATGGCAACTTCCGCATCGTGCTTTTTTGGCGCCTATAAACACAGCCAATCACAAGCCAGGAGACTCTACGGTACACCCAGCATCACGTGGGGCCCTTACATGTCGATAGCAGGGGTTGGCTGGCCTGATCAGGTGACCCTGGAATATACTAGTGACTGGCCGCGGTGCTCGGCTCAGATGCCGTCTGGATGTCGTTAGGGATAGAGCTGCTGCCTTTCAGGGACAGTGTTAGGGCCTGAATTTAGTTCTCTGTTAGGCAGGAATCACCCACAAAGAACCCAAAAGCCCTTCTAAGGGCTAGAAGACATTTTTTTTTGGTCTCCTGGCTTGGCTGGCTGGCTGGCACTAGTAGTGCAGCTATCGCCATATATAACCCCCTTTTTTTATGTTATATCTCAGTGATACAAATCCATTGCACACAGCAGTGTGGAACCATTCTGTGTATCACAGTTCAGCACACTCACTCCAATCCATATATACTGTCCAGGTGACACTTTCTGTATGTCACAGAATACAACCAAGTCATTTGCTACCAATAACGTATACAGCTTGATCCTAAAAATCTCTGTGCGACATTTGTCTTGGTCGCAGTCTAAATAGCCACCGTGAACAGGGTGTGAGTTAGGTCTCCGATAGTTCCTGCATGTCACGTTCCCAAAAAAACTAAACTAAAAAAAAATATACATAAAAAAAAAATAATTTTTTTTGTTGTTTTAGCTCAGTGATACAAATCCATTTTACTCAGCTGCGTGTAACCTTTCTGTGTGTCACAGTTCAGCACACTCGCTCCAATCCATATATACTGTCCAGGTGACACTTTCTGTACGTCACAGAATACAACCAAGTCATTTGCTACCAATAACGTATACAGCTTGATCCAAAAAACTCTCTGTGCGACATTTGTCTGGGTCGCAGTCTAAATAGCCACCATTAACAGGGTGTGAGTTAGGTCTCCGATAGTTCCTGCACGTCACGTTCCCAAAAAAACAAAATAAAAAAAAATATATAAAAAACAAAATATAAAAAAAAATTTTTTTTGTTGTTGTTTTAGCTCAGTGATACAAATCCATTTTACTCAGCTGCATGTAACCTTTCTGTGTGTCACAGTTCAGCACACTCGCTCCAATCCATATATACTGTCCAGGTGACACTTTCTGTACGTCACAGAATACAACCAAGTCATTTGCTACCAATAACGTATACAGCTTGATCCAAAAAACTCTCTGTGCGACATTTGTCTGGGTCGCAGTCTAAATAGCCACCGTTAACAGGGTGTGAGTTAGGTCTCCGATAGTTCCTGCACGTCACGTTCCCAAAAAAACAAATTTAAAAAAAAAATATAAAAAACAAAATATAAAAAATTTTTTTTTTTTTGTTGTTTTAGCTCAGTGATACAAATCCATTTTACTCAGCTGCATGTAACCTTTCTGTGTGTCACAGTTCAGCACACTCGCTCCAATCCGTATATACTTTCCAGGTGACACTTTCTGTACGTCACAGAAAACAACCAAGTCATTTGCTACCAATAACGTATACAGCTTGATCCTAAAAATCTGTGTGCGAAATTTGTCTGGGTTGCAGTCTAAATAGCCACCGTGAACAGGGTGTGAGATAGGTCTCCGATAGTTCCTGCATGTCACATTCCCAAAAAAACTAAACTAAAAAAAAATATATATAAAAAAATAATAATTTTTTTTGTTGTTTTAGCTCAGTGATACAAATCCATTTTACTCAGCTGCGTGTAACCTTTCTGTGTGTCACAGTTCAGCACACTCGCTCCAATCCATATATACTGTCCAGGTGACACTTTCTGTACGTCACAGAATACAACCAAGTCATTTGCTACCAATAACGTATACAGCTTGATCCAAAAAATCTCTGTGCGACATTTGTCTGGGTCGCAGTCTAAATAGCCACCGTTAAAAGGGTGTGAGTTAGGTCTCCGATAGTTCCTGCACGTCACGTTCCCAAAAAAACAAAATTTAAAAAAAAAATGTGTTTTTTTGTTGTTTTAGCTCAGTGATACAAATCCATTATACTCAGCTGCATGTAAACTTTCTGTGTGTCACAGTTCAGCACACTCGCTCCAATCCGTATATACTGTCCAGGTGACACTTTCTGTACGTCACAGAATACAACCAAGTCATTTGCTACCAATAACGTATACAGCTTGATCCTAAAACTCTCTGTGCGACATTTGTCTGGGTCGCAGTCTAAATAGCCACCATGAACAGGGTGTGAGTTAGGTCTCCGATAGTTCCTGCATTTCACGTTCCCAAAAAAACTAAACTAAAAAAAAAAATATAAAAAAAAATAATTTTTTTGTTGTTTTAGCTCAGTGATACAAATCCATTTTACTCAGCTGCGTGTAACCTTTCTGTGTGTCACAGTTCAGCACACTCGCTCCAATCCGTATATACTGTCCAGGTGACACTTTCTGTACGTCACAGAATACAACCAAGTCATTTGCTACCAATAACGTATACAGCTTGATCCAAAAAACTCTCTGTGCGACATTTGTCTGGGTCGCAGTCTAAATAGCCACCGTTAACAGGTTGTGAGTTAGGTCTCTGATAGTTCCTGCACGTCACGTTCCCAAAAAAACAAAATTTAAAAAAAAATATAAAAAACAAAATATAAAAAAAAAAAATTTTTTTTGTTGTTTTAGCTCAGTGATACAAATCCATTTTACTCAGCTGTATGTAACCTTTCTGTGTGTCACAGTTCAGCACACTGGCTCCAATCCGTATATACTGTCCAGGTGACACTTTCTGTACGTCACAGAATACAACCAAGTCATTTGCTACCAATAACGTATACAGCTTGATCCAAAAAATCTCTGTGAGACATTTGTCTTGGTCGCAGTCTAAATAGCCACCGTTAACAGGTTGTGAGTTAGGTCTCTGATAGTTCCTGCACTTCACGTTCCCAAAAAAACAAAATTAAAAAAAAATATAAAAAACAAAATATAAAAAAAATTATTTTTTTGTTGTTTTAGCTCAGTGATACAAATCCATTATACTCAGCTGTATGTAACCTTTCTGTGTGTCACAGTTCAGCACACTCGCTCCAATCCATATATACTGTCCAGGTGAAACTTTCTGTACGTCACTTAATTCAACCAGACTGAACAAGTTTGTGGGTTTCAGTACACCAGGTCCGTTTATTTTTTATTTTTTATATCATACACTTATATACAAAAAATGTTGAACCCCAGGGCTAAGGGTCGAGGACGAGGGTGTGGGCATTCAATTACTGCAGGGGGCAGAGGCCGTGGTCCTGGGCAGGGTGAGACAGTACCTGCTGATGAGGGAGCTGTGGAACGCCGCAGAGCTACACTCCCTAGCTTCATGTCTCAACTTACAGGGACACGTGGTAGAGGACTGTTGAAACCACAACAGTGTGAACAGCTGATCTCGTGGATTGCGGACAATGCTTCAAGTAATTTGTCCACCAGTCAGTCTTCCACGCAGTCCACCCACGTTACCCAAGGGAGCACTCCTCTGGCTCCTCCACCTCAACCTCCTATCCCCCAGTCTGCCCCCTCCCAGGAAAATTTGGAATGCGATCCGGCATACTCTCAGGAACTGTTTTCTGGACCCTTCCCAGAGTCACAAACCACTTCTCAGGTTGCTGCTGACCTCGTTCCCGATGCCCAAGTTTTCCAACTGTCGCAGTCTGTGGGTGATGATGATGATGATGACAATGTTGAGTTAGTGGAAGAAGTTTGTAAAGAGGTGTCGGACGATGAGGAGACACGGTTGTCAGACAGTGGTGAAGTTGTTGTTAGGGGAGGAATTCCGAGGGGGGAGCAGACTGAGGAATCGGAGGATGACGAGGTGACTGACCCAAGCTGGGTTGATATGCCGAGTGAAGACAGTGCTTCTGAGGCGGAGGCGAGTGCTGCACCAGAACAGGTTGTAAGAGGCAGTGGTGTGGCCAGAGGGAGAAGCAGGGCCAGAGCTGGTGCATCAGCAGCAACTGTTTCACGTAGTGAAGCTCCCGTGGCGAGGCCTAGATGTTCGCAAGTCTGGAGGTTCTTTAAAGAAAGTGAGGATGACCGACGGACTGTGGTGTGCAACCTGTGCCACACCAGGATCAGCAGGGGTGCCACCACTACTAGCCTAACCACCACCAGCATGCGCAGGCATATGAGTGCTAAACACCCCACTCAATGGAACCAAGGCCGTTCACCACCTCCTGCGGGTCACACCACTGCTCCTTCCCCTGTGTCACTCGCTGCCTCTGCTAGTCAACCCCCTGCGTCACTCGCTGCCTCTGCTAGTCAACCCCCTGCCCAGGACCCCGGCACGAGCGCCTCCCGGCCGGAAACCACACCTTCGCCTCCACGATCCTCCACAGTGTCCACCAACGTGTCCCAGCGCAGCGTTCAGCTGTCTTTACAGCAGACGCTGGAGCGCAAGAGGAAATACAGTTCCACCCACCCACATGCCCAAGCCCTCAACGTCCACATCTCCAAATTGCTTAGCCTGGAGATGCTGCCCTATAGGCTGGTAGAGACCGAGGCCTTTCGCAATCTCATGGCGGTGGCTGCCCCTCGGTATTCGGTCCCCAGCCGCACTATTTTTCCCGATGTGCCGTCCCAGCCCTACACCAGCACGTGTCACAGAACATCATCCGTGCCCTGACCAACGCTGTTTCTGAGAAGGTCCACCTAACCACGGACACGTGGACAAGTGCTGCCGGGCAGGGACACTATATCTCACTGATGGCACATTGGGTTAACTTGGTGGAGGCTGGGACCGAGAATGACCCTGGGGCCGCTCATGTACTGCCCACACCGAGGATTGCGGGGCCTACCTCGGTCACGGTCTCTCAGACGTACTATGCCTCCTCCTCCTCTCCGACCCCTCCTCCTCCTCCACCGAATTACCATCCGTGGGCACGGCGCCTTCAGTCGGTAGCTCTAGGCGCAGCAGCAGTGCCGTGGGTAAGCGCCAGCAGGCGGTGCTCAAACTGCTGAGCTTAGGTGACAAAAGGCACACCGCCCAAGAGCTGTTACAGGGCATCACGGCGCAGACCGATGTGTGGCTGGCACCGCTGAACCTCAAGCCAGGCATGGTTGTGTGTGACAACGGGCGTAACCTGGTGGCGGCTCTGCAACTCGGCAGACTGACACATGTGCCATGCCTGGCCCACGTGTTCAATCTAATAGTTCAGCGGTTCCTCAAGACATACCCCAATCTGTCTGATTTGCTCACCAAGGTGCGCCGCATCTGTGCGCATTTCCGCAAGTCGACCACAGATGCTGCCACTCTCAGGGCAGCGCAGCGCCGCCTACAACTGCCCGCTCACCGACTGTTGTGCGACGTGCCCACGAGATGGAATTCCACATTAAACATGTTATCCAGAGTTTACCAGCAGCGCAGAGCGATTGTAGACTGCCAGATGTCAACTTCCACCAGAACTGGTAGTCAGGTCAGTCAGATTCCTCAAGTCTACAATGAGGAGTGGACGTGGATGTCTGATATCTGCCAGGTGTTGAGCAACTTTGAGGAGTCAACACAGATGGTCAGCGGCGATGCCGCCATTATCAGCCTCACCATCCCGCTGCTTTGCCTGTTGAAAAACTCACTGCTCAGCATCAAGTCGGATGCTTTGCGCTTGTCACAAGAGACGGTGGAGGAAGATACGTCGCTTGATAGCCAGAGCACCCTCCGGTCTGTTTCTCAGCGCGTATCGGAGGAGGGGGATGAGGATGAGGAGGAAGAGGAGGAGAATGTCGGCGAGACAGTAGAGGGTACCAGTGCTCAGTCCTTAACTCTTGAGCGTGTATGGGCTGAAGAGGAGGACTTGGAGGAGGAGGAGGAGGAGGAAATGGAGAGTCAGGCCAGTGAGGAGAGGGAATTCTTACGTGTTGGGACTCTGGCGCACATGGCAGACTTCATGTTAGGCTGCCTATCCCGTGACCCTCGCGTTAGAAGAATTTTTTCAAACACCGATTACTGGGTGTTCACTCTCCTGGACCCACGGTACAAGCAGAACCTTTCCACTCTCATCCCTGCAGAGGAAAGGAGTATGAGAGTGAATAGATATCAACAGGCCCTGGTGCACAAGCTGAAACAATTCTTCCCATCTGACGCCGCTAGCGGCAGAGGGCATGGTTCTGTGGGCCAAGTAGCGGGGGAGAGGAGGCGAGCAGGCAGCTTGTCCAGCACTGGCAGGGGAACGCTCTCCAAGGCCTTTGCCAGTTTTATGTCACCCCAGCAAGACACTGTCACCTGTCCCCAGTCTAGGCAGAGTAGGGGGGAGCTGTACAGAAAGATGGGGGTACTAGCTGACCATACCAACGTCCGTAGCGATCACTCTGCTCCATACAACTACTGGGTTTCAAAGCTGGACACGTGGCCTGAACTGGCGCTGTACGCCTTGGAGGTGCTGGCCTGCCCTGCCGCTAGCGTGCTGTCAGAGCGGGTATTCAGTGCAGCTGGTGGCGTCATTACCGATAAGCATACACGCCTGTCAACTGACAGCGCTGACAGGCTGACGCTTATTAAAATGAACAAAGTCTGGATTTCACCAGAATTCAAATCTCCTCCGTGGGAAAGCAGCTAAAGATTTAAATAACTTATGTATCTGATTCCACTTCTCTTCTCCTCCTACTCTTCCTCCTCCTTCATATATTCTTTGCCTAACGCTGACCCAAAAAACGCCATTTTTAGAGGTCCAACTGGCACTCTTTTACCACAATTTTTCCGGAGGGCCCCCTACAGGCCCTCTATTCAAACAATTTTTCCAGAGGTCCACCTACAGGCCCTCTCTCCAAAAAATTTTTCCGGAGGTCCACCTACAGGCCTTCTCTTCAAACAATTTTTCAGGAGTGCCACCTACAGGCCCTCTATTCAAACAATTTTTCCAGAGGTCCACCTACAGGCCCTCTCTCCAAAAATTTTTTCCGGAGGTCCACCTACAGGCCCTCTCTTCAAACAATTTTTCAGGAGGGCCCCCTACAGGCCCTCTATTCAAACAATTTTTCCAGAGGTCCACCTACAGGCCCTCTCTCCAAAAAATTTTTCCGGAGGTCCACCTACAGGCCCTCTCTTCTAACAATTTTTCCGGAGGTCCATCTACAGGCCCTCTGTCCAAACAATTTTTCCGGAGTTCCACCTACAGGCCCTCTCTCCAAACAATTTTTCTGGAGGTCCACCTACAGGCCCTCTCTCCAATCCCAGTTTCCAGTTTTATTTGCGCAAACTGCGTAAATTATTATTTTTGGGATAGGTGTGAAAAATAATATTACCTGCGTATCTATATTGCCCAACATTGGATACGGTAGCAAGTGGAAGACCAAACACATGCTGCCAACAGGGTTCCGCAAATTCCTGGTCCACCCGCAAATTCCTGGTCCACAATGTCAAGGAGGTCGAGATTCTGTTGATGAGCAACAAGTCCTTCTGTACTGAAATCGCCGACAACGTCTCCATCTAAGAACCTAAAGACCATTGTGGAGAGAGCGGCACAGCTCGCCATCAAAGTGACGAACCCCAACGCCAGACTGCGCAGAGAAGATAACGAATAAATATCTCTGTGGTTATTTTTGCTAAATAAAAGTTAAATAAACACCAAAAAAAATTGATCTGTTCCTGTGCCTGATCCACCCAAGTTGAATCTGTCCCATCATGAGAAAGTCCCCCCAAGGAGTCCCCACTGTAACTTGCTTCCCATACAACTACCTCACCCCCCGACACCTGTGTCTCGCCATTGTCCACCACCTCCTCAGACAACACTGGTAAATCCACACTGTCAGCACACGGAAACAGCAAAAGGTCTTGCGAATTGGGGCAGAGAATGTTCTGGGCTAGCACATCAGGGAAGGGGTGACTATGGGGTTCCAGGGAGTACGTGACCACATGCAATCTCCATCTAAAAAGTCATGCCACACTTGATCAATCTCATAATTTACGACTGTACCGGTTGATGCTAAATTTTTAAGTTGGGGTCCTGTGTCGTCATTCTAACTCCATCCGGCTGTTGTCACCACCACACACGCTAGCCCAGGGGGCACTCCTCTGGCTCTTCCAGCGAACCTCCTTCCCCCCAGCCTGCCCCCCCACCTACAGGCCCTCTCTCCAAACAATTTACGTCTTTGTCCTATCTTTCTCTCTCTCCAAACCATTTTTCCGGATAGCTGCCATATACGGTTTTAAACTGAGTAGTATACATACCACACTTGATCAATCTCATAATTTACGACTGTACCGGTTGATGCTAAATTTTTAAGTTGGGGTCCTGCGTCGTCATTCTAAATACATCCGGCTGTTATCACCACCACACACGCTAGCCCAGGGGGCACTCCTCTTGCTCTTCCAGCGAAACCTCCTTCCCCCCACCTACAGGCCCTCTCTCCAAACTATTTACCCGGATAGGGGACGTATTAGATATTGTACTGATGTTTTTTGTTTTTCTTCTTTTAATTGCCTCCTGACCTGTGATAGGCAGAGCATGGACACGTCGCCCTTAGCTGCAGTGGGAAAGATACTCCCCTGGCCAGAGCAAGCTCTTTTTCTGTTTTCCATGGTGGAAAAATCCATGAATTATAAGGTCCCAAGATAGGGGACGTATACGGTATTAAACTGAGAAGAATCGATACCATACCGGTTGATGCAACAGTTTTTCAAAATCCATTCTGGCTGTTGTCACCACCACACACGCTAGCCCAGGGGGCACTCCTCTGGCTCTTCCAGCAAAACCTCCTTCCCCCCACCTACAGGCCCTATCTCCAAACAATTTACCTGGATAGGGGACGTATTAGATATTGTACTGATGTTTTTTGTTTTTCTTCTTTTAATTGCCTCCTGACCTGTGATAGGCAGAGCATGGACACGTCCCCTTAGCTGCAGTGGGAAAGACACTCCCCTGGCCAGAGCAAGCTCTTTTTCCGTTTTCCGTGTTTGAAAAATCCATTAAATATAGGGTCCCAAGATAGGGGACGTATACGGTATTAAACTGAGAAGAATCGATACCATACCGGTTGATGCTACAGTTTTTCAAAATCCATTCCGGCTGTTGTCACCACCACACACGTTAGCCCAGGGGGCACTCCTCTGGCTCTTCCAGCGAAACCTCCTTCCCCCCCACCTACAGGCCCTCTCTCCAAACAATTTACCCGGGTAGGGGACGTATTAGATATTGTACTGATTTTTTTTTTGTTCTTCTTTTAATTGCCTCCTGCGATAGACGGGAATCGAACCCGGGTCAACTGCTTGGGAAGCAGCTATGCTCACCACTTTACCACCAACAGCCACAGCAACTGATAAGAACAGATACTAAACTTGATGTCAGCTGCAGTGCCAGCATGAGCAGTGGTGTCACCTGCAGGCGGTGATGGACCTTCGTTGCACCTATTTTGGTGCTTCCCTAACATGTGATGGGTATTTGCCTCGCCTTTCTTGGTCTGGGTGAGCACAATTGCCATGAGGGTAACCACCAGGCTGTTGCCTGAGAATTTGGGGTAATGGTGGGATTAAGCAGCCTCAGAGGCATCCATGCATGCTGCCCCTGCTGTTTCCTGTCCATTTCCGTGGTGTTTCCATCATTTTCTGAGGTTTCCAGGTTTTCACCCAGCCTTCCCTAGGCAGAGCCTTGGTCCCCTGCAAAAATGCTCGAGTCTCCCATTGACTTCAATGGGGTTCGTTATTCGAAACGAGCACCCGAGCATCGGGAAAAGTTCGACTCGAATAACGAGCACCCGAGCATTTTAGTGCTCGCTCATCTCTACTCGATAGTAATTGTGGCAATATGCGTGTATAAATTAACATAATCTCGTCACTTTTTGTGAACCATGATAATCATTTTATGTCTATGCTCCTTTTAATCTCTTATTCTCATTAATAGTTTTATCTATGTCCTACAATGGTCTCCTTTTTTCTTTTTTTTTTCTTTTACCAATTATTATTCATTATTTATTATTTTTTACTAAATTACATGTTTTAGACTTGAGAAAGGAGCATCACGCTCCGAAACGCGTTGTCTATAATTAACAAATAAAAAGAAGTTTCGATCAATACATCCGAGGTCGTGTCTTGCGCCAAGAGGTATCATCTTTTGGGTACTATTACATTACAGTACACATCACCCTACTGTCTTCCACGTCACTTTTCTGTGAATTGGCAATTCCGCAAACAAGGACTGCGAGATACCAGCAGCACCGACCATTTTATGCCTTCACGAGTGTTGTGCCTGTGTACGCACAACACTAAAAGTTGAGCATAACCATTTACCTTTCCAAATTCCTATTGTCAAAAAACCATACTACTCTATGAGCACCTTCCCTCTCGCCCTTGCCACATATCCTGTCTGTATAATTATAATGAACTCATAGAGAAATTTATCAAACACCTTTTCATTCCTTCACACCAAATTCTAAATTCATACGTATATCTATATAAGATATGAGTTTGATGTTTTGAATTGAATTTGGGAAATTAATTAATTTTCAATAATATTTTAATTTATTGGGAAACACCCATACGAGCAGATCTTGAAGATGTATGCCCCCAATGGAAAATAGTTCAAAGTGCTAAATACACAGTATCCAGTTTCTAATAATATATGAATAGGCAACTTTGCCTTTATAGTCTTTCCAAATTATTTTTTTCATTTAAATTTTAAACATGAAATATAAAGAATGGCACTTCACTGACGTGAGTTCTAATTAAATAAAATGAGGGAGATTTATCAAAGTTTTATGGAAAAATAGTGGCTTAGAAAGGTATAGATTAAAGCACAGGCCATATTTGTGCTATAATTTGCTTCTTTATGAGCTTCTTAAAAAATGGAGAGCATTTAAAAATAGTGAGAAAATTGTTGGTGTATAGCAGATGGGGCGTTACCTATCACACTAATATAATTTTTGACAAAGTACTGTAAATTGTATCTTTTAACTGGCATAGTTTCAGTTTGTGGCACACGGAAAGCCAAAAGATGTGCCAAATTTATAAAGAGGCCTATACATTTTAATAAATTTGGTGCATCTCACTCCAGCGCACTTACTAAGTCATCCATGAACACACCTATTTTGTTCTGCTTTAACCTTCAAGTAAACAACATAAATATTCAGATTGAAGATAATAGCCTATGCACAAGTAAATTGCATTATAATGCTACATTCACACGACCTTTGTTTTTGTGGGCTCCGAGCCGCATATTTTGCGGCTCAGATCCGGACCCATTCATTTCTATGGGGCCGCAAAAGATGCGGACAGCACACCGTGTGCTGTTCACATCCGTTGTTCCGTTCCATGGCAACATAAAAAAATAGAACATGGGCCAGTATCAGTATTTTGCGGATTCGCAATATGTGGTTCCCAAAACACAATGATCATGTGAATGTAGCCTAAGACTAAATAATAAGGATAAAAGGACACACCTGTCTCATTAGTTATTAATGTTAATGGTTCAGAGCAAAAGGAAAATGGGACAAGCAACAAAGACAGACCATATTGGACTGCACATCCAAAATATATAACTTTTATTAAAGATAACACTTGCACATGATTAAAAATTTGTATACAACATTAAAAAAGGACTATGAAGGGCCAAGCTAAGGTAAGCTCTCCCTTCCCCCAGATAGCTCTAGTAGATATCGCGTAACACACTACCAATAATTAATCATGATTGTACAGATAGAGAAAAACATTTTTATAAGTTAACATGATTGTAACAATGTGACATCTAAAAGAAAAACCAATCTCCTAGCATCAATAAATATATACTCATCTGTAATAGGTATGTGCACAGCGCGCTATCATGGGGATACGTTCCCCACGCGTATCGCCGATCAAGTCAGCTTCCTCAGGGGTAATGAGAGATACTATGCAAGTATCAGTATTTATATATATAGCATAATTATCAAATATTGTTATTACCTGTAATGGCCCATGTTCAAACACTAATAGCGTCTCAAGAGAATGGCATCTAATCAATGTCATTGCGCATGCGTCCACTCAGGACGCATATGGGGACCCGGAAGTAAAAATTCCGGTCAGTGTATAACAGAACATAATATTCAAAAACAATTAAATATCATTGACAATGATCTTTATAAAGTTACGCATCAATTATCAGGTACAACATAATAAAAATTTCACTTTGATGTATGAGATACCGGACATACATTTCCGGGTAGGCTCTAATGCACTGGTCATGTGACGCGTGTGCCGTGATGTAATCATCCGGCAAGCGCGTCCAGGAAATGGAGTGTACGTCCCCAACATCCTCTGGATCTTGCGTTCCAAATGCGTTCCAGGGCTCGGACCGCCCAACATGTGCGTTCCAGGCCGTGGAACGCAAACGGAACAGTTCAATTATGCGAGATCCAATCAAATATACAAAATCAATACAATCTCAATGTAAAATCTTCCATATTAATGTTCAATGTATGATAGTTACAAAGTTTCAAGGTACAAAGACCGGACCATGATGGGGAAAGGAGGGAAAGGGAGGAAGAGAAAAAAAAAAAAAAGGGAAATTAAAAAATTTTAATCAAAAAACATTTTTTATATATATATATACGTGTCCAAATAAATCCCATACAACAATCCCATCCAGTTCTAAAGAATATACAAAAAATAAATGAAAAAAACACAAAACCTATCTATTGATCATTATTAATTTACCACTATTAATATCCACCATTATTGATATATCACTAATTTGTGTTATTATAATTTTTTATTTATTATGTTATTTTTAATATTATTATTTGTGATTCCCTATTAATATTAATTATTCTTATATTTATTGAATATTTTCTCCCTATTATCTCCATTTATTTACATTTTTACTTTTATTATCTATCATTTTATCCCACTATGTTACTTTATATCATTATGATTATTATTATTTTAATTGTTATTTCTATATTTTTAGATTATTGGTACACCTTATATGTAATCCCTATTTTTATTATTATTATTTTTATTATCATTATTATTGTTATTGTTTTTTATGTATTTTATACCTTATGTTATTTGGTCATCCAAATCCATTATTCAAAGCAAATAACAGTACATAACCAAAAACCAAAACATAAATAATAAAAAACAAAAATTATAAAAATTATCCGTACTTTCCTTACTGCTCTATAACCCAATATTCCTTTCCCCACCATGGACCCAATCGGGTCGAACCACTAAAGGAGGAAACAATGGAAACACAAATTATTATTACTGTTCCACTATCCCTTTTGTCTGGTTGGTTCGGCCTGCGATAGACTTTCCTTATCTTTTCTTTTCCTTTGTCTTCATCTTTATTTCTTTATCATTCTCTAATATCTTCAGTAGGTGGGATAGGTTCTCCCTCACACCCATCTCACTTTTCCTGGCCAATTCTTCCTTCTTCATTTGAAAGGTGGCAAAAGCAGAGGGTTCAATCATTATTCTTGTGTGTCTATAAACTAGAACAAATATAGTGTCAAAGTATGAAAAATAAAAAATAAACATATTAATAAAATTGTCATATTAGTGGCAAAGACCTGTGTAGAAAAAACAATTAAAACAAAACAAGAATAATATATAACAAAAATCATCATCACAAATTTTGTGTGAATACCTGACTAGACATAAAACCCAGTAAAAGTTAATTCTTCGTTTAAACCCCTCGGTGTAAGTGAATCTAGTTCATATATCCACCTAGATTCTGATTTCAATAATCGTGAAGTTACAGGTGCTCCCCTAATGTTAGTGTGCATCCTTTCAAGCCCTATAACCGTGATTCCCCTACAATTACCTCCATGATGTTCCAAAAAGTGACTGGCCACTGAAGTCAGAGGTTTCTCTTTTTTGGTCCTATCCCGTCGGGCAAGACCAATGTTTGATAGATGTTGTTGCATCCTCCTCCGCAACTCCTGTGAGGTCTGTCCCACATATATTTTGCCACATGGACAAATTAAGGCATAAATTACATTCTGAGTTCGACAACTAACATAGTCACGTAGGCGAATTTTACATCCGTCCACAGAGTTAGTAAAGCTATCTGATCCTAGAATGTACTGGCACATGTTACAGTTCCCACAAGCATATGTCCCTTTTAATTTTGCTCCCGTACCGGTGCTGCTACAGGATCGTTGGAAATGACTCCTGACCAGCTTGTCTTTAAGATTAGGAGCCACAATCCGTGGTCTCTCATCTACATATTGGGCCAATCTTTTGTCTGTCGCCAGTAAATACCAATGTGTGTTCAAGATCCTATACAGATCCTTCCACTGGTTATTATAACGGCTTATCAGACATACCTTATTGCATTGGCTTAAGTAAAGCTTTTCGATCCGCTCCGCTGGCTTCATTGTAGGCTTTAGATATAATCCGCTTCGGATAACCTCTTTGTTGAAACCGTGTTGTCAAGCTAGCTGATTCATTCTTGAAATCTCCCATGTCGGTACAATTGCGGCGCAATCTAAGAAATTGTCCCTTAGGTATTCCATTCCTCAGATGATTTGGATGAAAGCTCCTATAATGCAGCAAGCTGTTCGTGGCTGTACTTTTCCTATATAAGGATGTCGTCAATCTTCCATCTATTTGCATTATTTTTAAATCCAGGAAATCCACATGTACATCCGACAAATTACAAGTCAAATGAATGTTGAAGGAGTTAGCATTCAAGAACGAAATGAACTCCAGACAAGCTTCCCTTGTACCCTGCCAAAGGAAGAAAATGTCATAAATAAAGCGGAACCAACCCACCACACACTCACGAAACACCTCTAATGGGAACACGTGTGCCTCCTCCCACCAACCTAGTAATAGGTTGGCATAGGAGGGGGCACAACGAGCCCCCATTGCGGTGCCAGACACCTGTTTGAAAAATGTGCGATCAAAAACAAAATAATTGTGATGTAAAATAAAATCCAAAAGACTTACCAAGAATGTGTGGTGGGCCGGATCCCCCATCTCCGACTTAGTGAGAAAGTACTTCACGGCAGAGATACCATCTCTATGTGAGATATTGGAATACAACGCCTCAACGTCACAAGTGACCAAAAGCAAGCCATCCGATACGTCAATATCCTCCAATTTTTCAATAAAGTGCATAGAGTCCCTTATGTAGGAGCTTAGACCTAAAACCAAAGGTTGGAGAAAAAAGTCCACATAAATGCATGCCTGTTCACAAAGACCTCCAATCCCCGCCACGATCGGTCGTCCCGGGGGATTGGCCAGGTCCTTGTGGACTTTGGGCAACATGTAAAGGTAGGAATCACCGGACATTGTACCTTTAGAAAAAGCAATTCTCTTTTAGTAATGATCCTAATTGCAAAAGCTGCATCCAATAATTTGTCCAGTTTTTTCTTAAAATTATTGGTCGGGTCTGATGGTAAAGGAGTATAAAAAGTCCTGTTGTTTAATTGCCTCTTAGCCTCATTCAAGTACTGCTCTGTATCCCAAAGCACCACATTACCTCCTTTATCCGCTTCCTTAATCACAAAGAGTGGGTTTGATTGTAAATTCCGTATGGTGGTCAACTCCTGTTGCGTCATATTTCTCCCTTGAAATGTATTAAGTTGAAGTTTCCGTATCTCCTGTAAGATTGCTTGGAAAAAGAAATTCACATTAGGGAACAGACTGAGAGAAGGTGTAATAGTCGAGGGACGTCGCACTGTGAATTGTCTCCTACCCAATTGTGCATCATTTTCACGGAGGAGATCCATAAGATCCAAGAAAACCCCCCGTTCATCTTCAGCGAGTTGCTGTATCAAGGAGGGTTGATCATAAAGCAGTTTGAAGCAGAGCTGTCTACAAAATAAATATGTATCCTTAATGAACTCAAACTTATCCAACAAGGTCATAGGTGAAAAAGATAACCCCTTCTCTAAAACTGACTTTTCAAGTACTGTAAGTTGATGCTTAGAAAGGTTAACACTTTAAGAGAATCAGGCATGTCTATTATTGTTGCATGCGTTTCTTGTGGGACGCTGAGTACTGATTGTCCCGGCGATGGTGCGGCCTTCTTTTTCTTGGATTTACGTAATCCCCTCCTAGTCCGACGTCGTCGCTGGTATCGGATAAAAAATCCCCTTCACTAGTACTATTTTCTGAGGTAGCAGGTATATTTTTTATTGATGCATTCTTAGATGTCACATTATCATCCCTAACCCGTCTGTGGCCTCGCATGTTACCCATATGTTTCCATATATAGGCCTGTTTTTTCTCAAAGTCTGATTTGTCTCGGTCGATTTGGGCGGTCCGAGCCCTGGAACGCATTTGGAACGCAAGATCCAGAGGATGTTGGGGACGTACACTCCATTTCCTGGACGCGCTTGCCGGATGATTACATCACGGCACACGCGTCACATGACCAGTGCATTAGAGCCTACCCGGAAATGTATGTCCGGTATCTCATACATCAAAGTGAAATTTTTATTATGTTGTACCTGATAATTGATGCGTAACTTTATAAAGATCATTGTCAATGATATTTAATTGTTTTTGAATATTATGTTCTGTTATACACTGACCGGAATTTTTACTTCCGGGTCCCCATATGCGTCCTGAGTGGACGCATGCGCAATGACATTGATTAGATGCCATTCTCTTGAGACGCTATTAATGTTTGAACATGGGCCATTACAGGTAATAACAATATTTGATAATTATGCTATATATATAAATACTGATACTTGCATAGTATCTCTCATTACCCCTGAGGAAGCTGACTTGATCGGCGATACGCGTGGGGAACGTATCCCCATGATAGCGCGCTGTGCACATACCTATTACAGATGAGTATATATTTATTGATGCTAGGAGATTGGTTTTTCTTTTAGATGTCACATTGTTACAATCATGTTAACTTATAAAAATGTTTTTCTCTATCTGTACAATCATGATTAATTATTGGTAGTGTGTTACGCGATATCTACTAGAGCTATCTGGGGGAAGGGAGAGCTTACCTTAGCTTGGCCCTTCATAGTCCTTTTTTAATGTTGTATACAAATTTTTAATCATGTGCAAGTGTTATCTTTAATAAAAGTTATATATTTTGGATGTGCAGTCTAATATGGTCTGTCTTTGTTGCTTGTCCCATTTTGGTTGTGTTTCAGACCGTGACTAGCACTCCATATCATACTATAGTGTGCCCCCCAGTTCAGTGTTTTCATTCAGAGCAAAAGGAAGTCACAATATGATAGTATAAATACAGTGCAAAGAGTTTTGATAGCTGATCAAATAAAACTGAGATTTTTGTGATGTTTATAGCTCCAGTGAGGATTTACAAAGCTCCGTTAGACTACGGCTACTCTTAGTCTTGGCTACAGTAGGTCATGTCGTTTTTTTCTTATACTATTTCAAAATATTATGCTTTCTAAAAACTATTTTTGATAATAACAATAATATAAAAATATACTTTGATTACAAAATGGTAGTAGAATACATGTTAGAACTGAAGATTCTTGTTGATTTACTATAGCTACACAACTTGTGATAGAAAGTAACCACAACTATGTTGCAATACATACCTACCTCACCTCTGCTACATCTGAAAACAAGTATTAACACTTAGCATTCTGTTTTGATATTTGGAAGAATAAATACAAGAAAAGAATATACAGTATATCCAGGTACCATATGACTTCAATAATAGTAAAAAATTATTGCTTCAAAAGAAAACATAAAAGGTCAAGATCGGAGTACAAACTCCACTAACACTGGTCAACTTTTCATTTTAAGATAATAGTCATCCAAACACAAGAACAATTTCTGCTTCAGTTTATTATTATCAAGATGTTATGACTCTTGATTGTATTTTTCATATACAATAAAAGAGCTAACCAAGTGTTTTTGTCTAAATATTAACAAAGGTCATATATAACATAGTAAAGGATAATAGGGATCTGGTTGCACTACCAACTTGCCTTCTGTTTTTAGCGCTAAGCCACACCATACTCACTAGATACCCGCAGTGTAATACAGATGACATCCGGTGCAATGACTGACAATAATTCCAACTCGCATATTAAAGACCACTAAGGAGAGATTTCGATAAAAACTGTTATTTTTAGTGCACAGTGAATGTTTCAGCCCACAAAGATTGTTTCTTCTGTTTTCAAATTGATAAATTAAATTGCATTATTAAATAATTTCAACAAGTCTCCATCTGTCTATGTGAATAGAGTAAGTAAATACGTTCTTGGAACATGGGGTGGAAAAAAACAAAAACTAAAAAAATTTAAATTGGTTGTGGCAGAGGCATGACAGCTTTGATGCTAGAGGCAAAAAAAGGAATGTTCCTCCAGTGCAAAATCTGTCCTCCAGATATCATGTGCCGTTTATATCACTGGTGTCTTATGTGACAGTAGAGCTCAAGGACCAGAGTTCAGGTGGAGCTGCTACCCAATGGATCCTAAAAAATTACATAATGGGGCCATCAGAAAATGTTTAAAAGCAATTAGTCATTGTAATAGGTTTTTAAATAAAAATATACTGTGGTCCTACAACACATATGTAGTATTATCAGTTCTTTACAATCATATTATGCTTTTTGTCAAGTGTAAAAATAAAAAATGTGACAAACAGTTATTGCTCTGCAGCTTTTAGAGGCTGCTTCATGCAAATTAAGTCATGATTTATATAACATGTAGCACAGTAAAACATTATTTTATTGGTGATAATTTCCTTTATGCAAATACCATTAAATATTTGAAATCTTATAGCATTTAGCTGACCTACATAATAAATCATGCATTTATTTACATGAAACATCATCTGCTTTACACAAATCTCTCCCTTGGCATTACTAGAAAGCAAACATCTGTCATTGTTCACATACTTTAGCTGCTGTATTATTGCAATATCGCTCACTGCAGAGAAAATATACAGCTATGGACTGGGTAAAGGTGTATACATAAGATCAGGAGCAAAATACTACTGCAAATTGCATATCTTAAATGTGATGGTGATCTTCTGCAGGAATGAAGTGCCATGACAGACATACTCTAATTTTTAATATTTAAAGGGGTTATCTAAGTTCTATAATGCCATCCATATGCCCGGGCCCCTCACAGAGATTGTACTTACCTTGCTCCCCGGAACCTGCGTCGCTTCTCATACTGGCGTAGCCACCACTGCATCTCCCCACCGCTCGGATGAAAACATCCGGTGTTGGGGGAAGGCAGCCAATAGCAGGTGGTGATGGGAACGAGTCAGTCAGCTACGATGCTATGGAGACTCGTTCCCGTTTTTAGACAAAATAGAGTTAACAGTAAGTAAAATTTGGCTATAGCTTATTAAGCATATTTATTCTCTAGCTTTCAAATAGGAAGTAATGAGAGAAAATCTGTTTGTCATAGTTGAAGCCTCTGGAATCAATATTTGTATTCCTTTTTACAGTAAGTGGTTGATGTTCTGCTAACTAATTAACTTTTTTTTTTCTAAATTCAGTTTGGAACTTAATGCTTAGATAATCTATAAATATAAATGCAAGTAATTTAACATCAAACAAAACTTAATTTGGTAAAAAAAAACTAAATGCCAAATCATCATATACTGTATTCAGACATGAATAAAATTGGTACCATTTTCTCTATACATAAATATATGTTTTAGACATTGTCATTCCCTCAAATGTCACACAAATATCATAGTGTAACAGTAAAGTAAATCAAGAGTCAACACTAAAGTACCTATCTGCTGTATAAGTGATTACCTGGAGTCTCAATACGGTGAGGCCCAGAGTAGAAAGTAAGGAATTTCACCCTATCACAGGCGCAACAAAGTTTCTACCAAGAACCTTCTGGTATTCTATAATTTTCCAGTATTAGACCTTATTCAGAGGTCAGTGAATCACAGACATATACTGTTCATGTTCCCCACAGACTGCATACATACCATTGAATTTAATGTGTGTATTCACACATCCATAATTTACCACAATCCTATAGTCTGGGGTTACACTACTGAAGCATACCCTATTTTTGTCTGTGTTTGCAGATTCATTGTATCCATAATAGTCTATAGGTCTGTGAAAAAACATGAAAACAACACACATGGTGTCCGCGTTTCAACTGTGTTTCACTGATTGCTGCTATATGATGCTCTTGAAATTATCTGAACATTGTCCATGAAATACAGAAAGCACAGATAGTGCAAAAAATG
Source organism: Rhinella marina (assembly GCA_900303285.1). Classification (NCBI taxonomy): domain Eukaryota; kingdom Metazoa; phylum Chordata; class Amphibia; order Anura; family Bufonidae; genus Rhinella; species Rhinella marina. Next base: position 46,931 of record ONZH01021701.1, read on the forward strand.
ATAGCAAAGGAAAAGGAATATCTCTGGCCCTAGCAAGCAGGCTACACAATTGTAAAAAGTTTACAATTTTTGTAACTTTCATAAGTCAGAAAAAAAACTAACTTGTGAACAACAAAGTCAGAAATGGTTTAGTAAACAGATGACAAAACATTGCCTGGTGTAAAAACTTCACTCACTTCTTAGAATTTAAAAAAAGAAAACTCAGATATTTACCAACATTTTATATACAGGTCTTAGGGGGTAATATATCAAAGTTCTATGGCTGTTTTCTGGTATAGGAAATTCAAACATTTTGGTGGAAGTGCTGTTTTGTATCAATTTGGATGTGCGTTATGCCACCCTTTCCGGTTTTGAAAAGTGAGCTGGCAAGTCTGCATGCTTAACTATATATTTTTTTACTTTCACCGTAAATTTTGCACTGGAACTTTTTTTAAAAAAAGTTGCAAGAAAGTCACAATTTTACTCCAGTGGCAGTATTGGTATGAAAAACTGGAGTAACATTTATAGAAAAAAAGTTTAAAGATGCATCAATTTTTTCCAACCCAGCGCTGCATTTCATAAATTTGGCACAAACTACGTTAATCCACACTTGATCTTTTTAAAATTTACCCTCAGAGTAAACTACCTAATTGTTATAAAGTCTTCAAGATGTGCCTAAAATAAGAGTTGTATGCAAAAGGGAAACCTAGAAGTCCTGCCGTAAAAGTTGTCACTTTTGAGTTGACTTTTTTGTAACTGATGGTTCAATTTTTTCTTGCCATAATTATTAAAATATTAGTGGCAAATGTTCTCAGAGGATAATTCATAACTGACAATCTGCATATAAAACTGTTTCTTAAAAAAAAATGATGCAAACTAGCTTATGGTGAACAGTGACGCTCAGTGTGCCATTATATTCTGACAGTTTGCCATTGCATTAACCTTGACACCTTATTTGTTTTTAAAATGATGTCAGGGCAGATTCACTAATCCTGATGGCACCAGAAAAGTGCTTTTGGCTACATTTGAACCAAATCTATTACAGATTTAAACTATCATTGGTGTGGTTTGCACCATGCTTAGCTGTTTACATTTACTAAGGGGTGGCCAGATGTTTTGTTGGTGAAACTAAATTTTTAGTCAGATTTATTATTGTGACTTGTTGAAAAAAGTAGCCCAATCCCCTGGTGGAGTACAAACTCACAAAGCCTTTGTAATAATATGATTAGACTTTAGAGTAAAAAATGAATATCAGGTATTTACAAAACCAATTCATCTCAAAATTGAAACTGTAAATGAGGTAGTTAAGGCGTGTGTCGTCCTACATAACTACCTCCTTATAAAGGAACCAATACACATGGAACAAATCCCAGAAGAGAGCAATTTGCCTAGTTTTGAAAATTTTGGCCCAAGGAGCACTGTTGCGGTTGCAAGGATGCGAGACTCTTTTGCTGAATATTTCATGTCACCTGCAGGAAGAGTGGACTGGCAGGACCAAATGGTTTAAATGATATGTTTAATGTTTTCTTGAGCAATTAATGTAAATGTAATGTCATTATTCAGTTTGGTTGTGTGGTTATGTTGGTTGGTACGGTATTTAATGTTCATTGATTGTATAAACCTGTTTTATTAAAATTTGTTTTGGTTTATTAAAATTTCTGTTATACCACAAACTGAGTATTTATTCATAGATTTATATTCCCACGCTGGAGGAGCGACCAATACTTGTGTCACTCTCCCAGTGTTGGGAGATTATGTCAAGCCTTTATTCATCACGCTACTATTCTATTGAAACATACTCTCCCCATACAGGAAGAGCGAATAATGCTTGTGTTGTTCTCCCAGCGTTGGGAGATTATGTCAGGCCTTTATTCTGCACACTACTATTCTATTGAAACATACTCTCCCCATACTGGAAGAGTGAACAATAATTGGGTCGCTCTCCCAGCTTTGGGAGATTATGTCAGGCCTTTATTCATCACACTACTACTCTATTGAAACATACTCTCCCCATACTGGAAGAGTGATCCACCCCAGCCTATGTACTATAGTATAGGGACTGCAGGTAGTGTAAGTACATGGGGGATGCTAGGAGTAGTAGTCCTAGGTACTACTACTCCTAACCTCCCCCATGTACTTACACTACCTGCCGTCCCTATACAATAGTACATAGGCATCGCAGGTAGTGTAAGTACATGGGGGGATGCTAGGAGTAGTAGTACCTAGGACTACTACTCTTAGCATCCCCTATGTACTTATAACATACACCTCCAATGTATAAGTACATAGGAGTTGCTCATAATTATGTTTATTGGGCATTTCTGAATTTAAAAAAAAAAAAAAAGGATACCCACCTTTGAAGACGTGCTGCAGATTCCCTCGCAGGTTGGCATTCTGTGGCGTAAACAGGAAGCTAGAAACCAGCTCCTCCTATATACTGGTGCAGGGGTAGAACGGAAAAATGAATCAGTCGATGCGGCAAATTCCGGAACACTTATTACCGGATCCAGCATTAATACATCTCAATAGAAATTAATACCGGATCCGGCAATTGCGTTATTGTTCCAGAATTGTGGCCGGAAAAAATACTGCAGCAAGCTGCAGTATTTTCTCTGGCCAAATGCCATAAGAGCAATGGAACGTAGGACATCCTGATGCAAACTGAACGGATTGCTTTCCATTCAGAATGCATTAGGGTAAAACTGATACATTTTTTTTCCGGTATTGAGACCCTATACCGGATTTAAATATCGTAAGAAAAGAACGCTAGTGTGAAAGTACTTAAGGGTATGGCCACACGGTCAGGTTTCTGCATGAAGCTTTGAAAGCCAAAATCAGGAATGGATCATAAATAGAGATGAGTGAGCATACTCGTCCGAGCTTGATACTCATTTGAGTATTAGGGAACTCGTAAGTGCTCGCTACTCGGACCAGTATCTCGCCATGCTCGAGGAAATGGCATCTCCCCCCTTTTGAATTTTTGGTGGCTATAAACTCAGCCAATCACAAGCCAGGAGACTCTGCGGTACACCCAGCATCACGTGGGGCCCTTACATGTCGATAGCAGGGGTTGGATGGCCTGATCAGGTGACCCTGGAATATACTAGTGACTGCCCTCGGTGCTCGGCTCAGTAGCTGCCTGGATGCCGTTAGGGACAGATCTGCAGTGTGATACAGGGAGAGTGTTAGGGTGTTCTACTAGATTTGTGTTAGGCAGGAGTGATTCTAAAAGAACCCAACAGCCCTTGTTAGGGCTACAAGACCCTTTTTTTATCTGCTTGTGGCTGGGCTTGCTGGCACTAGTAGTGCAGCTACCGCCATATTTGCAACATTTTGCAGGGAGACTGGAAAAAGTTTATTTTTTGGCTCTCAGTGACACACATCCATTTCAATCAGCTAAGTGGGACAATTTTTTTGTGTTTCATTGAAATAGGCACAGTCTGCAGAAGATTTTTTTCTGTCTAACTGATAGATAGTGGAAGTCACAGTACAAAATCCTTTTGTTTGCTGTCAGTGATACAAATCCATTTCATACAGCTGTGTGGAACCATTCTGTGTGTCACAGTTCAGCTGGCCAGACACCACAAACCACAATCCGTATTTTCTGTCCAGGTGACCCATACTGTACGTCACGTAATCAAATACGGTCTTTTGCTCTCATTGATACAGTACATTAGAAACTGAGTGTGACATTTT
>ONZH01021702.1:0-37620 GCA_900303285.1 Rhinella marina
CTTATGTCCAGAGCATACTTTATCGCTACCTTTGTGCCTCCGTCTTCTGAATACTTCAGGGTTTCTCAGGTCTTTCACTTTTTAACCTCTCTAATACCGACACATAGCGTGATAGAATTCACTACGTTTGAAAGGCTTTGCAAATATAGAGCCCTGGAGAAAGGTATCCTCTCCTCTATCTATGCCTACCCTGAATTCACGCAGCTTCTGACACTAAATTGGCTTTCATGCATGGCTGGGAGGTGGATTTAGGGGAGACCCTCACCCAGAACAATGGTCCGATTGTTGTACGACAATCAGTAAAGGAAGCTGGCAGGTTACCCTTATGGAAACATCCCTGAAGATTCTCCATAGGGTCTACTTAGTACCCTCCAGGCTACACCTCATATACCCCAATGTCTCTCCCTTATGTTTTAGAGGTTGTCAGGATTCAGGAACCACTCTTCATATATGGTGGACCTGTCCTATGATACGTCGGTTTTGGACCAACATGAAGAGAGGGCCCTTTGAGGTATTTGGTAAGGATCTCCCCTTATCAGCACCGGTATATCTTCTAGGCCTTAAACCACCTGCATTCAATAATACCACCCATAAATTACTTCAATATATTTTGATGTCTGCCAGGATTCATGTGGCATCTAGGTGGCGAACTCCATCACTTTCGATCTCGACAGTCATTCATAGAGTGAATCAAATAGCCTTATACGAAAAATTAAATGCTACATTTAAACAGATACGAGGGAACGTTATTTATCAGATATGGAACCCCTGGTTAAACTGTTCTCAATCCCCTAATTTGCAATACTTTCTATCCCTCTGAAGGGAAGCCTTAGGCACTAGGAGGCCCTCCACATGCCCTTACCCCCTCCATTCCCCTCCCCCTTCCTGACCGGGGGGGTCCAGAAGGCTACGCCTTCTTTGCTAAATACGGATTGTTTGAAACAGTTTGTGTTCAGAAATGAGTCCACACTATGCAAAGATTGTTCAATTTATTGTTTGACATTATTTTCTTAATATGTTCATCGTTACATTGAAAATTGTAAAATGTTTTACATATCTAGTCTGTATTTGTATACTTTTCGTATGCATTTCTTCTTGTTTCTTGCCATCAACCCAATAAATACTATTTGAAACTAAAAAAAATAAAGTTTCAATTAAAAAAAAGCCCCTTCTCCATAAAAAAAGACATATAAAATTGTAAAAAAAAATAAAAATAAATAAAGAACACACATATTAGGTATCGCCGTGTCCGTAAAAACCTGCTCTATAAAAATATCACATGATCCACCCCGTCCGGGCAACACCGTAACAAAAAAAAAAAAAAGTGTTCTAAAAAAAGCCTTTTTTTTGTCACCTTTCATCACAAAAAATGTAATATCAAGCGATCAAAAATTCATGTGTACCCAAAAATAATACCAATCAAACAGTCATCTCGTCCCGCACAAAATGAGACCCAATCGGCCAAAAATTTAAAAAGATATGGCTTTCAGAAAATGGAGACGTAAAAACATATTTTTTTTGTTTCAAAAATGATATTATTGTTAAAAACCAAAATATAAAAAAAACAGACATATTAGGTATTGCCGCATCCGTAAGAACCTGTTCTATAAAAATATCACATGAGCTAACCTATCTGGTGAACACCATAAAAAAAAATAAAATGAAAAACGGTGCAAAAAAATGTGCCATTTTTTATCACCATACATCTCAAAAAAGTGTAATACCAAGCGATCAGAAAGTAATATGTACCCAAAAATAATACCAATCAAACCGTCATCTCACGCCGCAAAAAATTAGACCCTATATGAGACAATTGCCCAAAAAATAAATAAAAAATACAGCTCTCAGACTATAGAGACACTAAAACATGTTTTTTTGTTTCAAAAATGATATTATTGTGTAAAACTTAAATAAATAACAAAAAAGTATACATGTTGGGTGCTGCCACATCCGTACTAACCTGCTCTATAAAAATCTCATATGACTTAACCCTTCAGGTGAACACAGTAAAAAAATAAAAACGGGTGTAAAAAAAACCCCATTTTTTTGTCACCTTATATCACAAAAAGTGTAATACAAAGCTATCAAAAAGTCATACGCACCCCAAAATAGTACCAACCAAACGGTCATCTCATCCTGCAAAAATGAGCCCCTACCTCATGAAATTGCCTAAAAATGTAAAAAAACTATGGCTCTCAGACTATGGAGACACTAAAACATGATTTTTTTTGTTTAAAAAATATTATTGTGTAAAACTTAAATAAATAAATAAAAGTATACATATTAGGTATTGTCGTGTCCGTAAAGATCTGCTCTATAAAAATATCACATGATCTAACCTGTCAGATGAACGTTGTAAATAACAAAAAATAAAAACGGTGCCAAGGCAGCTATTTTTTGCTTTGCCTCACAAAAAGTGTAATATTGAGCAACCAAAAATCATATGTACCCTAAAATAGTACCAACAAAACTGTCACCTTAGTTCCCAAAATGGGGTCACTTTTTGGAGTTTCTACTCTAGGGGTGCATAAGGGGGTCTTCAAATGTGACATGAGAACTTAAAATTTTCCCAGTGAAATCTGCCCTCCAAAAACCATATGGTGTTCCTTTCCTTCTGCGCCCTGCCGTGTGTCTGTACAGCAGTTTACCACCAACATGTGGGGTGTTTCTGTAAACTGCAGAATCAGGGTAATAAATATTGAGATTTGTTTGGCAGTTAACGCTTGTTTTGTTACTGGAAAAAAAATGGATTAAAATGGAAAAATCTGCCAAAAAAAAGTTAAATTCTGAAATTTCGTCTACATTTTCCTTTTATTCTTGTGGAACACCTAAAGGGTTAACAACGTTTGTAAAATCAGTTTTGAATACCTTGAGGGGTGTAGATTCTAAAATGGAGTCATCTTTTGGTGGTTTCTTTTATGTAAGCCTCACAAAGTGACTTCAGACCTGAACTGGTCCTTAAAAAGTGGGTTTTGGAAATTTTCTGAAAAATTTCAAGATTTGCTTCTAAACTTGTAAGCCTTCTAACGTGCCAAAAAAATAAAATAAATTTTCAAAATGATCCAAACATGAGGTAGACATATGGGGAATGTAAAGTAATAGCTATTTTTGGAGGTATTTATGTATTTTAAAAGTAGAGAAATTGAAATTTGCTAATTTTTCTAAATTTTTGGTAAAATTTATTTTTTCATAAATAAAAATCAAATATTTTGACCCAAATTTGCCACTGTCATGAAGTACAATATGTGACGAGAAAAGAGTCTCAGAATGGCCTGGATGAGTAAAAGCATTTTAAAGTTATCACCACATAAAGTGGTACATGTCAGATTTGCTAAAAATGGCCTGGTGAAAAATGGCAGGGTCCTTAAGGGCTTAAAATGGTGAAGAGAAATGGCTGGGTTGTTATGGAAACCTGCACTAAACCTGTGTGTGTCTGTGGAGAGTATGGCAGTTGGGATTTGAAGAGAAAGGCTCCCAGGCTAATATTGGCTAATGCAGGTTATATTTTGGGAATATCTCAGGAACGGTACGTCCTAGAGAGCTGAGACCCGGCCTAAAACCTTCTCGGGCACCTGATGTACCTGTGTGCCGCATTTGGTGAAAATCAGTCCAGTAGTTTGGTCGCGCATGAAGAACAGAAAGACAGAGGGACAGACAGAGAGAAACTCATTTTTATAATATAAGGAGATACATACAGTTTTACTCCAGGTTTCCATAACAACCCAGCCATTTTCCTTCACTGCTGTAGGTCAGCTTTAGGCTTGGGTTACATCACGACAATAAGTTGCACAACACATAGGGCACAACTACACTGCTACATGTGTCATGCAACATTGATGTCACGCAACAATTTTTATAATGATAGTCTGTAGTGTTGCACTGCAATGCGACATGCTGCAACTGCGATGCGACAGTCGCACAAAAATCCGTCTTAAATGGATTTTTTGTGACTGTCGTGTCGCAGTCGGAGCATGTCGCAATAAGTCACAGTGCGACACTATAGCCTATCATTATAAAAATTGATGTGCGACATTGGTGCGACAAAATGTTGCACGACACGTCATTGCGTAGCCCTAGCCTTATAGGGGCAGGGCGCTGTGGAGGTCACTTTTAAGGGGGGCAGGGGCCACTATTAAAGGGGCAGCTGCTGTGGAGGTCACTGTTAAGGGTGGCAGGGGCCATTCTAAAGGGGCAGCTGCTGTGGCGGTCACTGTTAAAGGGGCAAGCACTGTTGAGGTAACTGTTAAAGGGGCGTTCACTGTGGATGTTACTGTTAAGGGGAAAGGCCACTGTGAAGGTCACTGTTAAAGGGGTGGGCACTGTGGCGGTCACTGTTAAAGGGGCAAGCACTGTTGAGGTAGCTGTTAAAGGGGCATTCACTGTGGATATTACTGTTAAGGGGGCAGGCCGCTGTAAAGGTCACTATTAAAGGGACGGGCACTGTAGAGGTCACTGTTAAGGAGGCAGGGCCATAATTAAAGGGGCAGCTGCCTGTGTAGGTCACTGTTAAGGTAGCAGTGTAATGTGAAGTCACTGTTAAGGGAGCGGGGTACTGTGGAGATTACTGTTAAAGGGACGGGTGCTGTAGAGGTCTCTGTTAAAGGGGTAAGGAACAGTGGAGGTCACAGAAAAGGAGACGGTCCCCTATGCAGGGCAGTTTAAGGGGTGGGCCCCTGAGGAGGTCACTGTCAAGGGAGTGGGGTGCTGTGAAACTCACTGTTAAAGGGGCGGGCTGCTCAGAAGGTCAAAGTTAAGGGGATGGGCTGCTATGGAGGTCCTATTTTAAGGAGGCAGGGCACTGTGGGGGGTCAGTGTTAAGGGGTAGGGGTCTGTGGCGTTGACTGTTAAGGAGCGGGGTACTGTAGAGGTCACTATTATGGGGGGATGTAGGATTCACTGTTAAGAGAGCGGGGTGCTGTAGAGCTCACTGTTATTGGTGATACTGTCCATATCTTTTAATGACACACACATACAATAAATAAAAAAGATGAAATATATCCGGGCGAAGCCTAGTCCTTCTGCTAGTTGTATAATAAAGGTGAGTGTATAGTAAAGGTGAGCGAATATGAAGTATACGGAGGTACAAGGAATCATCTTTTCTAGTGTTACAGGGACAGTGTAGGGACAGAAGAGAAAACAATAATTGTGTAGAAAACTAGGGTCTCTTTAGAGAAAGAAGTTTCATGAAGTGAGGGGCTGGGTGGGGCACAGATAGTGCTTAATAATACTGCTGCTGCAGAACTTTATCCTAGCAGTTCTGTGCTACAATACCAGCCACCTGCAAGAAAAAATATTTTTTTTCTATTTTAAACGGAGACAGCTGTTTTTTTTTTTTAATTCAAAACCTCCGATTTCTTGTACATATTATTATTGCCAGCACAGTTCCCCAAAAGCATTCTGCTGCTGAGCAATTACACATTTTTATTTCAGTGCATTATATCTGTCTGGTGTTATTAAATGCATTGTATTATAGCAAAAGCATTTACGGTAATAAGGCCATTATTATACGATTTATTTTAGATGCAAATTACACTGTGGATTTGTGGGCAGGAGATTAAACGCATTACAAGTTTTGCGTTACAAAACCAGCCACCTGCAAGAAAAATATATAGAGTTTTTCTCATTTGAACAGATAGCTGTTTTTTTTTGTTCAAAACCTTGTTTCTAGTACATATTATTATTGCCAGCACAGCACTTCAATAGCATTTGCTATGCCGAGCATTACACATTTTTCAGTGCATTATATCTGTCTAGTGTTATTAAACGCAGTTCATTATAGCGCAAGCATTTTACGTCAATAACACTATTATCATACAAGTCAACTTAGATGCAAATTTCACCATCCTGCCTGTCCTGAAATGTTATACATTGGTTTTGTGGGCAGGAGATTAATTGCATTACAAGTTTTCAGCTGCTGCAGAAACTTATAGCAGTTTTGTGTTACAAAACCAGCCACCTGCAAGAAAAAAGTGATTCTTTTTTTTCTCATTTCAACAGAGACAGCTGGGTTTTTTTTGTTCAAAACCTCACGTTTCTAGAACATCTTATTATTGCCAGCATGGCACCCACTATCATTCTGCTGCTGAGCAATTGCACAAGCATTTTATAGCAATAATGCCATTGTTAGACATGTGAACTTAGACGTAAATTACACCGTAGAAGCAGACATTTTACTGCCTGCATTGAAATTTTTATACATTGGTGTTGTGGGCAGGAGACTAACCGCATTACAAGTTTGCAATGTGTATTTTATAATATAGAAAATCTCTGTTTTGACACACATATAACACAATATAAAAATTTTACATTGACCATTCCTGCATTGTTATATATTGTTTTTGGGGGCAGGGGGAGAATAATCGCATTACAGGTTTCAAATGTGTGTTTTACAGTAGAGAAAGGTCTTTTTTGAAATTGCATTTTTACATATTATCATCACTAATACTTCATTATTCCCAAAGTAAAAAATCAATAGCAGTGTTCACTGTGTTTGTAGAAGGAGAAGGACATTTAATTGGGCCTCCGTCTTTACTCCTTCCCGCAGCTCCAACATAAAATTACGTTGGTGGTGGTGGGTTTAAAGATGGCACCCACTACGCTTGCGAACACCTGGGACCAATGTATGCAATCAACGTTAATGTCGCTTGCATACATTTAACCCCTCAGGTGCCATAGTCATGCCATCTGTAAGATTAAAAACTGAGTGCGCGTTCCTGGCCGTGCACCAGCTCGCCCCAGTGAGGATCGAGGGAGCCAGATGTGCAGCAACCTCTGTACTCCTGAGTGGCACGAGAACAGGGCTCCATAGGAACACAGTGTAATCCTAATGATTGCTAGTTAAATTTCCCTAGGGGGACTATTAAAAAGTTAAAAAAGAAAAAGAAAAAGTGTTTAAAAATATACAAAACTGTGGAAAACTGTGAAATGGGAAAAAAGTCAAAATGGCTGATTTGCTGTTTTTTGGTCACTTCATCTCCCATAAAAAAATGAAAAAAGGTGACCAAAAATCCCCCCCACCCCAAATGGTATCAATGAAAAGTACAGGTCGCCCCACAAAAAATTAGACCTCATACAGTTCCATATACATAAATACGAAAAAATTATGGGGGTCAGAATATGGCGATACAAAGAACTAATTTGTTTTTTCCAAAGTTTTTTTTCAGTATTAAAACACAAAAACACAAAAAATACAGAAAAATTATACATATGTGGTATTGTTGTAATCGTGCTGACCCAGAGAATCAAAGTAACAGGTCAGTTTTACTGCATAAGAAATACTGTAAAAATAAAACCCATAAAAATGTGGCACAATTATGTTTTTTCTTAATAATTCCACCCTATTTGGAATTTTTTCCCTGCTTCCCACTCAGGGGCGGATTGGCAATGTACCCCACCGGGGAGATTCCCTGTGGGCCGATTGCCTTTTACTATGCAGCAGCCGCTGGCACTGTGTTAACTGCGATGTCATTATCATACATTTTATGCGCACAGGGCCGGCAGGCTGTACCTCACATCGCAGGTCCTCCTGTCCCCCTCACTTATTAGCAGCCACCAAGGGGAATACGGTGGAGCTTCAATGGCCTCGCACAGGCTGAACTGCAGAGAGAGGGAGAGTGCGGGAGCCCAGTACTGCTCCTCCCTCTTCACTCCAGCGCCAGATGAAGCACAGGCTGATTGATGGAGAAGCTGCAGTCCTCTGCCCTGTAGACAGAGCAAGCAGCACGGAAAAAGTAAGCGCTGCCTCTCCTGACCCCCTACTGAGAGCTGAGTCTGTAGTTTAGTTTAGGAGATGTTTAGTCCATGTTTGTTTAATTCACGTTATCTTTATGGTCTGCGGAGTCTTCAGGATAGGAAAGGTTTGGGGGGGGGGGGGGGGAGAGGGCACTGGCCACCATCCTTTTGAAAGAGCAGTAAATCAATTGTCAATAGCTGAACAAGATAATGTTCAGTAGGTTGTCTGCCAGGTGGTAAATAATTGTCAGTTCCACTATACAGACCAGGACCCCTGGAGTAACAGAGGACTCCATTGAATGTACATTGGCAGTAAAGCTGTGCACTCAGTTCTGGGTGTTTTTGCATCTCTAACACTCACTTCTGCTGTTATGTTGTATTAGGGTTCATGCACATGACTGACTTCCAACCAGGCCCGTATTGCTGCCAGCAAACAGCAGGTCTGCAATATATGGGCACCAGCTGTTTGTGCATCGCGTCATGGATGCGGACCTATTCACTTGAATGGGTCCGCAATCCGGAAGGTGTCATGCGGAATGGAGCTCCAAAGTGCTTCCGTGGGGTTTCTCTCTGTGCCTCCGCACCACAAAAAAAAAAAAAATTAGAACATGTTCAAACATATTCAATATCTTCAAATGTTCTATTTTTTTTGTGGTGTGGACGGATCACAGACCCATTCAACTTAAATGGGCCTGCATTTATCTGCAGCAACTGCACGGATGTTACCTGTGCATTTTGGTGCAACAAGAAAAAAACGCACCACACATGCAGTTTTTGCAACAATATACCTGCATTTATGGTGCTTTTTTTTTTTTTTTTTTGTCCAGCAAAAGTCAATTACATTAATTAAAACTATAGTTACATTGATGTAATTTAAGTTTGCTGTGTTTACTGGAAGAAAGCACACAATCAATGCCGGTATATTGTTTTTGCCGCACTAAAAACACTGCAGAACCACGATATGTGCCAGTGCCTTTTATAAACTAGCAGGTTACTAGGTTAATGACCTTTAGGAATAATGAGGGTCATTTATGAATGACAGTTAGGCCCCTTTCACACGAGCGGGAGACTCGCATGTCTCCCGCAACGGATCTACAGGGCTGGACTCCGCACTGACAGGGATCGCATAGCATTATAATGCGATCCCTGTCCGTGCCGAGTCCAGCCCTGTAGATGCGTTGCGGGAGACATGCGAGTCTCCCGCTCGTGTGAAAGGGGCCTTAGGGTTTGTTCACACATCAGTTATTTTCATCAGTTATTGTGAGCCAAAACCAGGTGCTGCGGGTCAAAAACACAGAATAAGGGCAGATCTTTTCATTATACCTGATCTTTGTTTAGTGTCCACTCCTGTTTTGGCTCACAATAACTGATGGAAATAACTGATATGTGAACAACCCCTAAGCCAGATTTTGGTGAAAAGTGAAAAAAAAAAAACCCCAAAGTTCCCAAGGAGCCCCCAAAATAAATGGAGCGACCTGTCGGGCATACTTGCAGCTGCTCCATTCATTTCTGTGGGGGTTCCAGAGATATGAGAGTTACAGCTACATTGACATAAAAATAAAAAAGGTATTGGATGATGAAAAAAAATAACAAAAATGCTTTGTCACTAAAGTAAAAATTAGGCTGGTTTGCTGCCCCCACCTATTTAGCTTGACCACACCTGCTACCAATATGGCTCCACCCACAATATTGGGCCACTATTACTTTTTTTTTTCCAGGGCCACTTTGAGTTCCCAATCCGCCCCTGTTCCCACTACACTGCATACAACTGTAAATGGTGCCATTAGAAAGTAAAACTTATCCTGCAAAAAACAAGCTGTAATATGGCTATGTGGATGGAAAACATTTAAAGTTATGGCTTTGGGAAGGCTGGGAGTGAAAAAAAATAATGAAAAACCGTATAATTACCTGGTCCTGAAAGGGTTATGTTGCAGAAAACTTGCTTGCAATTTTGCTATAACTATAACTATGTACCAAACCTGTGACTTTTCATTTAGGAAAATTGTGAGTTTACATTAGGTCTCATGATAAAATATCTGGAAAACGGAAGGGTTCAAAACTAAAGACCCTGACCTTTTCCAGAGCCAGAATGTGGGTAGTAGCAGATGCAGCATGCAGGCTGTACTAGTAGTAGTAGGACACAGTCATCACTGGCTTCAAAAAGGCTCAACAATATCAGTGAGGAAAAAGAGGATGAGATTCTGGATTGAATGGCTCAGTCCTCAGTCATAGCAGGATGACGTGGAGGTCACTTCTGAGTCTGACACCGCAACTTGGAACCAGGGGTCACAGCATTCCCCCTGCTCCTCCTCCTTGCATTCCCCCTGCTCCTCCTCCTTGCATCCCCAGACAAGCCTTTCAGTTGCATCTTCTCTTTCTTCACTGCCCACTCCTAGTGGGGCTTCTTTTTTCCTAAGAAAAACCCCACCTTGCACTCTGGCAGATAGTCAAGAGACTATTTTGATGACTTGTGTGAGAGCAGTCAGTGTTTGGACTGCCATGAGGAGGAGGTTCAAGGGGAGTTGGGGGCCAGCATGCACAGCTGTGTTGGTAGTAGTAACAATGGCAACCATTGCCATGGTATTGGTGGTGAGGGCAGAGTCAGTGACAGTGGCAATCAGGGCAAATACAGAGCAGGGAATCGGGAGGGTAGCCAAGGAGCCCACCATGTTATAGCACAGTTGGATAGAAGTGGCGGGGAGGGTGAGAACTGTGATAATAATTGTGTGTTGGACAGGACTTGGGAGCTGGATCGGGATGCTGAAGAGAAGGTTAAATCTAATGACGAGGGTGGTGACAGTGGCAGCAATAAAGAGCAGAGGCGACATACAGCCAAAACCTCAGAAAGAACTGCCAGAGCCGGATCTGCTTCGCAAGCTGATGATGAAAATAATACAGTGGGTGAAGCAGGCCCAAAATGTGCCAGAGCTAAGCCAAGCTTGACTGTTGCCCATCTGGCAGTTTTTCTCCATCATGCTGAAAGACGACAGCATTGTCTTGTACAAGAACTACCAGAGTAAAATAAGCTGAGGGCAGTCAAACACAAACATAGACACCACAGCTCTATTGAACCTTATGAAGTAGCATCACCTGATCCAGTGGAAAAACAGAAGTGGCCACCAGCTAGCACAACAAGAGTTTCCTCCTTCTCCCTGTCTCCTTTGCGACAGCCAGGACACATTCAAATGCAGTACGGTGTCCTTTTCATCGTCATCAGTTACTGCTTCTCCCGCTCAAATTCCTCCTCCTCAGCTCCGTCTTAAGTCATAACGAAACGGCCATTCTGGCACCAAGGGTTTACTGTTTTTCTAATGGTGTGAATCTACTTTTTACTTTCACTTTGAGCCATAAACCTTATCTCTAAATTACTAAACGGTCATAAACACTTATTTAAGCTCTTAGAGAAACCCAAGGCTGCACAAAGAATAAATAATATTAATAATAATAAATAACATTAATAATAATAAAGTGATATAACTAATAAATAAAATTAATAACATTATTTTTAGCTCAAAATGAGTACAATGCAATAATAAAAAAAAAATTTCCACGAAGGTGTACATAGCCTTTAAAGCGTACCTGAGTTTGCAAAAAAAGATTTTGATAATGGCTGTGCTTCTTTGTACAATCATAGCTCTGAAGGAATAGGTCTTTTATTGGCCTTCCCTAATGTCTTCTTCCGCTGCACAGCTAGATGCAGTTCCCACAGAAGCAGGAGTCGTCTCCCTTCTGTGGAATCTGCCAGCACTGTACTGCTGTGACATCCTTTCCCTTACTTCCCACTATGTTTTCAGCGCTGGAGCTCACAGAACAGATAAGGAGGGGGAGATCATATATACAGAAAAACAGGATGCTCCTGTGAATTCAGAAGCAGTGTAGAAGCAGCTCCTCTATAAGGATAACAGCTAGCTCTGACATGCCCCCACTTCCTCTCTGCCGTCTTCTGTGTCCCTGTTACTAGGGAGTGGATCACAAATTAGGTGGGAGTGACATGACTGGCCAAGTTGCACTCAGCCTCACTAGAAGATATCTAGCTGCCATTATTTCCCCCAAAATATCATCCCTACATTTTACTCTCATGTGGCGGAGAACATGGACCACTCCTTGCAACTGTCACTGTGGGGCAAGGTGCACGCCATGGTGGACACCTACAGCAGCTGTTATGAGCAGGGACAGTATATGTCTTTCATAGCTGACTGGGAAAAAAAATTTTTATGCAGTGGCGAGGCAGTACCCAAACAAAGCCAGGCCATTTTGACAACACCATGTTTGTGTCACTTGGCCTCCACAACATGCACTTATCCTCCATCTGCTCCTCTATAGACATCCT
The DNA here is from genome assembly GCA_900303285.1 of Rhinella marina. NCBI lineage: Eukaryota > Metazoa > Chordata > Amphibia > Anura > Bufonidae > Rhinella > Rhinella marina. Next base: position 12,062 of record ONZH01021702.1, read on the forward strand.
ACCTTCCCCAACAGAAGCAGGGCAGACCATCACTCCCACTCCCCCTTCCTCCTGTCACATGTGTCAAGCATCATACCTCCCAACTTTTGAAAAGAGGAAAGAGGGACACTATGTGTGGCGCGTTATGCGTGGCACTGGCGCGGGAAATTTTTTTGTACTAGGCCACGACTCTAACTCCGCCCATAAATAACAAAACACCTAATCCCATTACATGTCCTATTTTCTAACAGCCACTATTCTTTGACAGTTAAAGAAACAGTCATGTGACCAGCCTCAGACTTTAATTGGTTATAAAAATGGCCGTCTGACGACTGTTACTTAAGCCGCCCTCACAACGCCATTTTTTTGCGTCCTTGTGCATATAGGTAATGCTGAGCGAACTTCTGTTTTCAAGTTCAGTGTACAAGATTCTAATCTAAGAATCCAAGAATTCCATTCCATCCGCTACCAAGGACCGTACGTTCTAGTCCATCGTAACGAATCCATAACGATATTCTTAGATAACCCGAACCTTGTACGCCAAACTTGAAAACAGAAGTTTGCTCATCACTACCTATAGGCGAAATATCATCGCTCCCCTCCCTTCAGCCCCTCCAACATACAGTCCCATGTACATAACATCACTATTAGGGATGAGCGAATTTCATATTTTGAAATTCGTGTTCAGGTTGAGGTAAAAGCAGAATTGCGTTATGGATTCTGTTATCACGGACCATAACGCAATTCTCTGATGGAATACATAAAGGAATGCCTTTAGAGACATTCCGTTATTCATTCCGTCATAATAGAAGTCTATGGCCTGCATAACGGATCCATTCGGTCTCCGTTATGCTGGAGTCCTCTCCTGTTCTGTCCCCCGGAATACACCACATGCCCCCCCTCCTAGATTTACACCCCATAAAGCCCCCTCAATGTCCCCCAGAATGCACCACATGCCCCCCTTCACAGATTTACACCCCATGGCCCCCAGAATACATCCAGATCTGTACTATAAACCCCTTTAATTGCCCCAGACTCCATTCCACTTGAACCCCACTGCCCATGAGTACGCCACCTGCCCCCTCATATATGATCTCCATATTCTCTCCTCCCCATACCTGCCCCCTAATATATGAGCTCCATATGTTGCCCCTCACCTGCTCCCCAAGCTCTGTGTAGTCCAGTTCCTGTGTAGTCCTTCCTCACTGCGCTTCAGGCCAGCACACACAGCCCCTGCTCATTCCACAAGCTCCTTTATTCGGGGCTTGTCATGTGACCATGAAGGAGCATGTGACCAGTGACGTCACACACCTCCTTCAGGCCACTACATTTTACACACTACGGAGGCTGAACCCAGTCCTCCACAGCCCCCACCTCTCCCATGATGAGGTTAGTAGAAATTGGGGAAGGAGGCTGAGGGGAATGGTGTGGGGAGCTGATGGCTCTCTGCTTCACCATCAGCTGTCTCTGCTTCCTATAGAAGCAGAGACAGCTGAAAGCGGGACTTACCTCTACTGCCCAGGACAGCCACTGAAATCTGGGACTGTCCCGCTGGATCCGGGGTGGTTGGGAGGTGTGAAGCATTGACATGCGGAGGTGATCGACCTGGGTGGGATTAGCCACACGGTCGATCACTTGCCAAAAGTGCATCAAGCAGCAAACATCTCGCTAGCTGTCTCCCCGCCAACTTCAACTGGGCAAGGTGGCCAGCAACAAGGGCCACAACATCATGGCTACTCTGAACCTGGGGGAAATAACATATGCTCCCTGCATGGCACACATGATTACTCTAGTTGTACAATGCTCTTTAAGAAAAGTACCCTGGCTTGTGGAAGGTCCAGAAGACTGTCCGCGCATTTCAGCCATTCTTATGTGGCACAAAATGCTCTCCTGGACTTGCAGCGACAGAACAGTCTGCTGTTACCTGTTTAATCTGTGATGTTCCACTGATGTGCCAAATGCTAGAGTGTCTGCATCAGCAGCATAAAGCCATGAATGATTTTGTCATGCACCAGACTACATCAGCAGGGAGTCTATGTTGTTTTAAGGTCAGGCAGTGGCAGCTCATCAGAGACACATTTTGCGTGCTGAAGCCCTACAAAGAGTCCACAAAATTTGCTTGTAAGAACAACTGCGGCATGAATGATCTCATCCCTCTCATATTCATATTGGAACAGACACTCAGGCTCATGCAGCAGGGGATGGCAGCAGAAGAACAGCTAACACACCTTGCTGTCCACCCTGTAGCTGTTAGGAACCAACACAAAGAAACTTGCATGGAATATGAGGAGCTGCCACTGTAAGAGAAGGAGGAGTCAGAGGTGGAAGAGCAGGAGGATGATGATGACCATGACACTGGTCAGCCACGTCAGCCCTGTCTCTTGCATGTACCCTGTTCCCTGACCCCATGGCCATCTGGGATAGCAGACTAGAACAGTGGTCCGAACTGGCAAGTATGCTCTCATGCTGATTTTCAGCATGCCAGGTGGCGAGATGGACCAAGTTGTCCAGACGGACCAGTGTCTAAAACATCAAAATGAACAAGACATGTATCCTGGAGGATTTTCACACTCCCCTGGCTGAGCCCAATGAAAAGATCTAGCTCTGAAGACGGTGCCCCATCTTGCCACTGTTGCTTTCTACCTGCCTACCATCTTGTTGCCATCATGTTCCATATGGCTGCTGCTGCCATCATGCCGCTGCCACCATCATGCCACTGCCAACATCATGCCACTGCTGCTGTCTACCTGCCAACCTGTGCGTTCTGCCCCCGTCGTCACAGCTGCTACCCCTTGCTGCTAATCCCCTACTGCCACGACTATTAACGCTATGCATCTGCCACTGCTACTAATACAACTACCCATAAACAGCCAATCTACTCTCTTGTATGTTCCATGCTATGCTACTACTGTTGTGGCCACATGCTACTTATATCATGTCCACACTCATGCTGCTTTCAGTTAAAAGGGAAACATTTTTTAGGCTTGTTCAGAAAAAGGCACTTTTTCTTCTGACAATTTTCACTTGTGAGACTTCTGACAATTTCCACCTGTGCGTGCATTCTGCCCCCATTAAGGCACATTTTTTGGACGCTTGGTCCCCAAACAAGCCACAGTTTTTCCCCCATAACCAGGAGTGTAGCTAACGGCTCATGGACCCTGGTGCAAGAGTTCACCTTGGGCCCCCTTTTCCTCAGTGCTTTGTGTGTCTTCTTATGCGGTACAAGGGTCTTTGGGCCCCCTCAGGCTCCTGGGCCCGGTAGCGACTGCTACCTCTGCACCCCCTATAGCTACACCCCTGCCCATAACACTGTGTGGGGGGGGATTTTTTGGAAGGTTTTAAATGTGGTAAAGCATAACGCAATGGCGTGGTGTGTTTATAAACACGCAGTTCGTTACCGCAGTCAAACATGTCTTTTTAATCAAAGCTATATATGTCAGTGTCACTCTGACATTTGCTATTGCTATAAAAAATGTAATAATTCATAAAAATTACCTTAGAGATAACATCTTTTCCTAAAACTGGAGTCCTAGGAGGCTACAGGGTGTTATTTACCAAGTTTCAGGGCAATTGGAGCAACTTTGGTTCGGGTAGAATCGATTTGGGTCCGAATCCTTTCCAAAATTCTGCAAACCTGAAACAAATCAAATCTCAAAAGGTTTGCTCATCTTTAGGGCGCATTCACACGACTGCGCCGTGTTTTGCGTTCAGCAAATCATGGATACCGTCCGTGTACGTTTCACAATTTGCAGAACAGAAAGGGCGGCCCATTATAGAAATTCCTGTTCTTGTCTGCGATTGCGGACAAGAGTATGGCATATTCTATCTGTTTTGCAAAGCCACAGAAAGGAGCAACAGATGCGGAGAACACATGGTGTGCTGTCCGCATCTTTTGCAGCCCCATTGAAATTAATATGTGTGCACCTGTTCTGCAAAATTGCAGAACGGATGTGGACCCATTCATACAGTCGTGTGAATGAGACCTTAGTCTACAGTATTAAAAACTGACATATTTCTACACAGGCTAAGTAAAACAGCCCTCCGCATTTTATTTGCTTTGACCCTCAATTGCGCATACACATAAAAAAAGGCAGTGTACAGTGTGTAATATTTCATCTGCAGTTATAATATAAACATTATAACTTTAATGAGGGCTACAACTGGACGGTCTGATGAAGCGTTGAGGTGTGAGCACACATAATACCTGACAGACTATTTCAGAGCTGTCCTGTGACTACAGAGGTCATGTCATGTGAGGGTAATTTAGTGGGAGAGGGTTATTGTAGCTATACTACAATATCTGGGTCAGTGAATAGGTATGCCTGGTTACTTATGTTCACTGCCTGAATAATTCAGAATGACAAGATTTCACTCTTTGTTTGTATTAAGTACTAAGCTTTTTTTTCTACATTTTTTTGGAAACAGACAACACTGCTTGCATCATTTGGCTGAGATTTAAATAGCTATACATAACATGCTTCTCCTGGATACACAGCACCCATTCGGTCATCACGTCAGCTGCTCCCTACCTATCATCTCAGTTAAGCCACTTCTTCTCAGCCAGTAGCAGGAGAGGCCTCAGATCAGACACAGACCAATGGCTTTGCTGTCACTAAGGGAGGGAAATACAGAGAGCTATTGAAGGTCTGTGGTATGTGTCAGAGCTTTTTATTGTAGAGCTGTGAATTTGCTTTTTGTGCTGATTTCACAAAAGAATAGCAAAATCTGTTTTTGAACTCCTCCGTGCTTAGAAAAGGCATCTCTCTGTATAGTTAATACTGAATAAGACATTCATAGCAATTTTATATTTAAGTTCAGTCTAAAAAAAAATGTACAGCTTTATGCATGGTTAACTTGTCTTTATCTCATGTGAAAAAAGGCTACGCTCTGGGAAGACTGCAATACCATGGGTTAACGTTCAGATTTAATTCATACATTTACAATGTGCGCTTACATCTAATGCGTTAACCTTAAAAACATTTTAATAACGTGAACAAGTGTAACAGATGAAGATTTATTATGCAAAATAATTTCACAGTACCCCAGGAACTAGAGTGTGGCAGAATTCACTACAGAATTCATGTAGTTTCCAATTTACATTATGATATTCATATAGAGCTAGTATAGATCACAGTATTTTACATATTTTGCAACATAACAATGATTGCATTATTCTCTACCTAACTTTTAGGTTGTACTTGTCAGAGCCATGCTAATAATCTAATATTCCCTTAGCAGTATTTTATGTATATACTTAGTGTTACGAATACATGTATACAATTCAGATGATCTGGTATAAATGTGTACATGAAAGTGTTACAAATATCTATCTATCTATCTATCTATCTATCTATCTATCTATCTATCATCTATTATCTATTATCTATCTATCTTTTATCTATACCACCAACATATTATTCAACACTGTACATTTTGAAATAGAAAGAGAGACAATATACAGTACATCGGGGTTAGGCAGTCTTATACACACGATACAGCTAGCACTAACATATTCATCCTTTATAATGAGGATACAATACACAACCTCATACAGAGACAGTACAAAAGAAGAGCCGGTCAAGACTTATATACTAAGCCGTTAAAACGTATGCTTTTGGGAGATGATATATGAAAGATACCATTCTGTAGAGAAACCAATTGCATTGAAAATGGGATGATTAAAAGTTCTGGACTGGATGTTTACTGCCACTATTAGGAAAGATGGTATACATTTTGTGTTTATTTTACTTATTTTCCCTATAATATTACTTATTTGCTACTATATATATTGTAAAACACGTATGCTATAGGATTATGGTTATCAAGTAGTTAACTGACAGTGGTGGTTCTTAGCGTGCATATAAGAAATTAAATGTACAAGCAATACAAGTATATAAGGCTCGGTTTACACTTAACTCTGTTTTTAATAGTTTTTTTTTATTTTCCACAGGTCTAAACTGATTGGACATTTGATGGCTAAAATTATGCCAATCTGAACTAGCTTTCTTTATTCAAGTATATATATGGCACTGTACCCAACAATGCCCTCTTTTTTAGATTGTGAAAAAATAATCTGACAGAACTGATAAAAATTAAGTCTTGTACATTTTGCCATAATTTTACATTACTTTGAATTGAATAGATGCATTAAGAGTCCCTATCTGTCTATATGTCATAGACATTTGCAGTTAGGAAATGACTTAAATATAATAGGACACAAACAGCAAATTTTAACAGAAAAAAAAGAATTCAAAGAGTTAAATTATGAAGAGAATTTAAGATTGCAGGATATACTGTTATTGTAGACTATTTATCAACGTACATACTACTAGACACTGAGATCAGCTCTCGGATCCAAATTGCTACAGTATATTACAAAGCGAGAGCACATGCCGAGAACCCTTTGCAAGTACCGTGCAGTTTAAATAAAAACGGCTACTTTTATCCTCTTTGAAACGGGAGATTTTAAATGATGATTCCCTTTGAGCCGTACATCTACATATGTGTTGGGTAATTAAATATACATATGGAGTAATAGAGTTTAGAAATGTTGAAGATCGTCTTTCTTTGGGTTGAATTCTATGTCTGTGTTTATTCAAGTGATATACAGTCTACGTTGGATATATACATATATATTTGTAGAAGAGGAGAGTAAAAAGTACTAGAAATAGTGTGGAAAATCCATCGAAATATATTAGATCTCAAGCACTGTGATATATCCATTATTATTCCCAACTGGTAAATTTGAATTTTCTCTCTTCCCGCAACCCTATGGAGGCATCTAGCGAGCACCATGAAGCATGTTAATGTGCCATAATAGTATTGCCCTCCATTATTATTGCTAATATATGCAGAATTAATTCTACACAATTAAGTGCTTAGTGTTGTGTACTTTTCTAAAATATAGGATTGTAAATCCATTGTTTGTCAGAGGCTACTGGGATATTATGATTTTGCTTCTACAATAGTTCTATATTTAGTGCAGCAGCATATTTTCATCACAAATAAATTCAAAGGTCTATCCAAAAAACTATATTGAACAGAAGAGTCTGATTAAATCTATATTTTAAACTTTAGTCTATTGTTATACTTTTGAGTTGCTTCTGTATGTCAGTTGCACGGAGAACTGGATTACTGCAGATATCTACTAGTACTGAATACATGTAGAGATTGCTAAATACTGTACATCTAGTTTATTTTATGTGAAGGATGCATATTTTTGTAGCACTAAATGCTCACAGGCAGGCAATATGAAAAACGGGTATGGAAAGTTTTGAGAGTGGTGGAGGCAAGGCATAAAAGGCTTTGGGAGGCAAAGCTTTAAGGTAAAGAGTCATAAGCAGTATTGTTATAATCTTTTAATGCAAAGTTTTGGCCAAAATAGTTCATGAGTCTGACATTTCTTTTTGGTAAAGTAGGATTAATTAAATAGATATTACCCACTAAGTGTTTACTGCAAATTTTATATAGTATTTTCCCTTAGCAAAGTGTTATTTCTTGTTCAGTCATCCATCCTGGCTTCTTGCCAGTCTTCATAACTGCATCCTTGGCAACTGCCAGTGCCTGATGACAACATGGGTCAGCAGGTCATCCAGTCCGACTAGACCAGTTCTGGTCCTGTCTTTCACCCCCGGCCACATTGTCTTGCCATAGCAATTGGGGCAACTCAATATCATAATCAATCCTGTACTGCTAGAACTGATTATTGAGGCATCTGCTCCATTGAGTTGGTTCTGTTGTGGCCTAATTGTCTGATGTGTACAGTATCAGGCATTTGTCCATCTCTTGGCCCCAAGGCTAATCTGTCTCTGGGCTCCAACTTGAATATCCTGTGTCCCCTTTCTGTTGGTTCTGCTGTATAGTAAAGACTATAACGTCTGCTGTTTTTGTGTCTTGGCAGCTTGGCAGTCTTTTCTAAGGGCCATGACCTTAGTGGCTTCCATAAAGTGTAAAAAAAAAGTAGCAGCAAATTAAACACACAGTAATCATCATATTCCTCTTTGCTCCATTGTTGATGCTCTGGCAGTCCCTTGGCGGTCTCTATTTATATAAAACTTGATAAAATAGTAAGTCTTTGTTTCAGTAATCTTACACATGGGCACTGCGTGATCCGGTAAAGTAGGTCATCTTTACACAATCAGTCTGTCTTATAAATGTGGTATAAAGTGAGCTCCTGATGAAGCTAGTTTTAAACCTGGGTTGGGCAATCCTTAGACTTCAGGTTTTATTGTTATTGGTGTGTTTTATCCTGTAGGTAAAATAAACACTGTATGTTTTAGCCGCCATCAACTGTGCTTTACTATTGAGTACTTTTTCCTGCTATTGGAGTTTATGAAGAGATCTAGTGATAGTGTGGTCATCATCTGCAGTGGTGCATGGTAGTTGGCAGTATTAAGGAGAAACTATTGATTACGTCTTTCCTTTTTCCTGCAATAGAAGTTTAGGAACAGATCTAGTGATAATGTGGTCATCATCTGCAGTGGTGGTTGGTAGCATTGAGAAGAGACTATCAAGTACTTCTTTCCTTTTTCCTGCTATGGGTTTAGGAAGAGTTCTGGTGATAATGCTGTCTTTATCCACAGTGGTTGGCAGCATTGAGAAGAGACTATCAAGTACTTCTTAACTCTTTCCTGCAATGGGAGTTTATAAAGAGATCTGGTGATAGTGTGGTTGTCATGGTTGTCATCCACAATGGTGCATGGTGGTCAGCAGCATTGACAAGAAACATAGGAGGAACTTCTAATCAGAATATCAGAGGAATTTGAGTGTGTCCATATCTTATCCATTACTTTTATAAGAAGAAGCAGCATGGATCCATTGATAAGACAAGTCTTTGTTTACATCCTGGGAAAGATGTCATACTGGTCTGCTACAGTCAACCATTGGCCTCAACTTGGACTAACTATAGCACGTCATTGCTGAGTCCAGGGGCATAGCTATAGGGGGTGCAGAGGTAGCAGTCGCTACCGGGCCCAGGAGCCTGAGGCGGCCCAAAGACTCTTGTGCCGCATAAGAAGACAAACAGAGCACTAAGGGAAGGGGGGCCCAAGCTGAACTCTTGCACCAGGGCCCATGAACCTTTAGATACGCCCCTGGCTGAGTCCATTATTACATTTACTGCTGCAAATTTAAAAAGGCCAGGGGTTCCTTAGACACTAAGTTCAGTTAGCCTCTGCATGTACCATCATGGCACAGAAAGTGCCCTTTTCTGGTCTGTAACAAAAACTAATACCTGCTTACAAAAGAACTATGAAAAGTTGGTCACAGTAAAAAGTTTTGAGCTTTATGCATAAGGTGCCTAGCTGACCCTGAATACAAATTGTTTTAATCTTGGTTGGCCAGTTTATCTGTGTGAACAGATAAAGTGTTCTTCACCATTATTTAAAGATTAGTATATTTACCTTATCATGGGACTTGTCTGGTTTAGTATATTTTATGTAGATAAACTTTCAATTGTGGAAAGCAAATGAGCTACAAATATATTTTTTTAATTGGTATCCTTTTAAAACAATCTGGCATCATGGCCAATTTTAAAATGTTGACTTGGCATTTGGAAGACAGAGTTACGTAACAAACTGTATCTTCATGTGCATGTCCACATACAAGACACTATAACATTCATTGTGTCGTGATTGTATATACGTTAATATTGCCTGCGTCCTTGAACAAACAAGCATCCAGAAACCAATACACAACAATACTTAAAGAGCAAACTGCTCCTAATAAAAGTGTCAGGATGAATATTGGTGAGTTAATTTCTGAATTTTAAGATTTGATTATTTAATTATTGATTTGAACGTCCGTTAGTATAACCCAGAGGATCCCCCTACAATAAACCTAATGAAAAGCAATGTTCCAGTGTAAAAGAAAGACTGACATAGATGATTGATATAGACAAACAGCAATAAAGATCGGTAGACTCATATGATACACATAAGAAAAATAACATTCAAGGCAATAGAAAGGAAACATTTCTTTACCTGCTGGATGTGAAAGCAGTCAGGGTTAATGAAAAGCTGAGATGCCTTTGGTGAGATTTGTTGCTAAGAATCTCAGCTGCATCTCTGTGGACAGGCTGCAATCTTATCGGTATATATTCTCCTTGCTGCACAACCGTGAATTGGGGTCAGTAAGAAACTGTCTACGGCTCACAGGGAGTGGGAGGGTGGCAGCCAGGGATCAGGAGGTAAGCAAATCTATATACTGAATCATATATATATATATATATATATATATATATATATCCATCCCATAAAGTCCACTGTATGTCCTTAGTCCAGAGGATAGTCCAGTTTGAAATACCAACATATATACAGTGCCTTAAGAAAGTATTCGGCCCCCTGGAACTTTTCAACCTTTTGCCACATTTCAGGCTTCAAACAAAAAGATATAACATTTTACATTTTTGGTGAAGAATCAACAAGTGGGTCACAATTGTGAAGTGGAACGAAATTTATTGGATCATTTAAACTTTTTTTGTAATAATAAAACTGAAAAGTGGGGCGTGCAAAATTATTTGGCCCCTTTGCATTGTCTTTGTTGCGCGATCTTTTTCTGTGATTACAGCTACAAGTCGCTTGGGGTATGTCTGTATCAGTTTTGCACATCTTGAGCCTGAAATTTGTGAACAGCAGTTTTCAGCTCTTTCCACATATTCTCAATTGGATTCAGGTCTGGACTTTGACTTGGCCATTCTAAGACCTGGATACGTTTATTTTTGAACCATTCCATTGTAGATTTTGCTTTATGTAGACTCCAACAGGTTTTCATCCAGAATTGTCCTGTATTTGGCTCCATCCATCTTCCCATCAATTTTAACTATCTTCCCTGTCCCTGCTGATGAAAAGCAGGCCCAAACCATGATGCTGCCACCACCATGTTTGACAGTGGGGATGGTGTGTTCATGGTGATGAGCTGTGTTGCTTTAATGCCAAACATATTGTTTCCAAAAAGTTCGATTTTGGTTTCATCTGACCAGAGCACCTTCTTCCACATGTTTGGTGTGTCTCTCAGGTGGCTTGTGGCAAACTGTAAACAAGACTTTTTATGGATATCTTTGAGAAATGTCTTTCTTCTTGCCACTCTTCCATAAAGGCCAGATTTGTGGAGTGTTCGACTGATTGTTGTCCTATGGACAGACTCTCCCACCTCAGCTGTAGATCTCTGCAGTTCATCCAGAGTGATCATGGGCCTCTTGGCTGCATCTCTGATCAGTCTTCTCCTTGTTTGAGATGAAAGTTTAGAGGGACAGCCGGGTCTTGGTAGATTTGCAGTGGTCTGATACTCCTTACATTTCAATATGATCGCTTGCACAGTGCTCCTTGGGACGTTTAAAGCTTGGGAAATCTTTTGGTATCCAAATCCGGCTTTAAACTTCTCCACAACAGTATCACGGACCTGCCTGGTGTGTTCCTTGGTCTTCATGATGCAGAACCCTGAGACTATCACAGAGCAGGTGCATTTATACGGAGACATGATTACACACAGGTGGATTCTATTTATCTTCATCAGTCATTTAGGACAACATTGGATCATTCAGAGATCTTCAATGAACTTCTGGAGTGAGTTTTCTGAACTGAAAGTAAATGGGCTGAATAATTTTGCACGCCCCACTTTTCAGTTTTATTATTACAAAAAAAGTTTAAATGATCCAATAAATTTCGTTCCACTTCACAATTGTGACCCACTTGTTGTTGATTCTTCACCAAAAATGTAAAATGTTATATCTTTTTGTTTGAAGCCTGAAATGTGGCAAAAGGTTGAAAAGTTCCAGGGGGCCAAATACTTTCGCAAGGCACTGTATATTCTAAAAGTTTTTGGTGGCATAACACTTATAGGGGTTTCGCTAGGTTATTCTATCACTTTGTTATTTGTGGGGGTCAGACCTCTGAGTAGGAAAACAAAGGCTAAAGCCCTAGCCTAATAAACAAAACTTCCACACCCATGCAACATTTTTTTTTGAAAGATATATGTAGCTCAATGCCAAGATTTACCTGTTCATAAACTAGGTCCAAAAGCATCATTGCAGTATAGCAATAAAAAAGGCAAGTTAATATGTATTTGTAGTTTTCCTTGTTATGGTACTTTTCCTATGGTGATCTAAGTTCAGTTCAATTCAGTTCAGTTGAAACGTGGGAGTTCTAAACATGGGCATAATACAACAATGTGCATGAGTCAATTTTGCATTTGGAAATTGTATGTTAAAAGCACACTTTTTTGAAACTGCATATGCATCTTGTTATTTTATATTAACTATTAATGAAATATTTTCAGGTTTGTTTAATTATAACAAATGCAAAATCTATATCTATAGTTTCAGAAATGTAGACATTTTAACAGTGGTGCCTCGAGATACAATAATTTCAACATCCAATGGTGTTTCCAGGACTATCATAAGTTGAAACTAGACTCAACATACAATGCCTCCGACTCAGATCCAAACAATCAATGCCACTTCTCTAGTAAAATAGCTGTATTAGTTAATAGTTAACAGATATTCTTGACTGTTATATTTAAGGACATGTTTTATCTGTCTTAGTTATCTGCTTATTTTTTCTTAAATCTTCATTTTCTCTTATCTTGGATGAATTTTGGGGCTTTGGAACTGATTACTCAACTTACAATGGTTTCAACATACAATGGTCGTCCTAGAACCAATTAATATTGTAACGTGAGGGTCTGCTGTATTTTCAAAATGCATATTTAACCACTTGGCGACTCCCCATAGGCTTTAAACATCTGGGCAGTCTGCACATAATTCTGCAAGGACATTCCTGAACATCATTGTAGAGTTAGCCGTTGTGGGAGTGGAGACTGCATGTGGGCGGTATGTGACAGCTGGGCTCTCCATAGAGAAGGCAGATATTTTTTTTTTTTATTTTTTTTTTTTTACCTTCCCTCCCTTCTCCATTGCTGTATACATAGCACTCAATGAGCATTGGGTATACTAATCAGGAAACGACAGTGACACTTCCTGCTCTTGTCCTTGTGATCATGTGGACACTAGTCGACATGTATCTGCATGAACTGCAGGGTTTTAGGAGACCCAGATCAGCTCTGCATGTAGGCTGAACAGCTTTGTATAATGTATTGGGGGGCTGTAGTCCCCATGTAACTGGGATTAATATGTCACCTCCAGTTACATGAGATATCACCAATAAAAAAAAAATAAATGTAATGTTTAAATGTCTCCTAAAGGTTTTGTTTGACCTTATGGGGACACAATGTGTACAAAAAATAAATAAATAAAAAATTTAAAAAAAAAACATTGCACCGCAGCTTCTATCCATGCCCTTGACAACCATAACCCATACATCCCCTATAGTAAAATGACTCTTATGGAAAGGCGACATCATTATAAAGTATTTTAGTTGTACTTTTTGCTCGTAAAAAAGTGAAAAAACTACAGCTTCTCCTTTTATTTACATTTTCCAGAGTATAAAAAATAAAATAAAATAGAAATTACATAAAAACAAGGCCCCGTGTATCACCTAAAAAGGTACAAAAATGATTACATTACTGAACAGGAAAAAAGTTATGGTTTTCAAAGATGCATGTACAGTAATTAAAAAAAGAAAAAAAAAAGAAAAAAAAAGAAAATGTATCTGATCAGGAAGAGGGGTAAGTAGCCTGGCCTTGAACTAGTTTATGCCCTGTTTTGTTGCAATATAACAGCCAAAGTGTGATAACATTCTCAGATTTGAACAGTGGTATGGAAGAAGGGAGGATTCCTTGGTGGGAGCAGATTTATTAAGGCTGATAGAAATTGGCGACTATTATTTGGGTGTCAAAGTGCAGTGCTCTTGAATGTAGGAGAACATTATAGCAAATGGTGCTCACCCATAATAGAGTTCATGGAAAATCTGTCAATTACAGATAAAAAGTAGGAAGTAGTAGGAAAACTACTGAAAAGTGTACAGTTACAAGAAAAGCTAAGTGAACCTTTTGCAATTACCTGGATATCTGTATTAATAATAAAATGTGGTCTGATTGTTATCTAAGCCACAGTTATACACAGACACATTTTAACTGAGCTAATAAAGCACAAACAGTTGTACCGTTATTGTCTTTCCCTGAGCACATTGCGTAACCATCCACAGTGCAGGTAGCTGAAGTAAGTGAACTTCGTGTTAATGACTTTTCTGAGACCTAATTGTTAAAATGTGTTTCAATAAAGCATTGTATGTGTGGGTTTAATAGGTGCTTTGCCATTAAACAAAGGCGCACAATGCCTGGTTACTGAGAAATCTGTTCTTCTATAGAAAAAATAACTATTGTGACCCATGTCTCAATGAAAACAACAACCAGAAGACCTCAGATCATCTGTTATAGAGAGGTATGAAGCTGGAAAAGGCTACAAAAGCATTGCTAAAGACCTGGGTGTATATCAATCCATGGTAAATCAAATTATCTTCAAATGAAGAACATTTAGAACTGCTACTACTTACCCTAGGAGTGGGTGTCCAGTTAAGATCACCTCAAGTGCCACCAAGTTGCAAACTGTAAAAAATCTCTGTTCATGTGTCCAGTACCAGAGAAACACTGAACAAGAATGGTGTTCATGGAAGAACACAATAAAGAATCAGCTACCTGGATGTTCCACATTGCTTCTGGGAAATATTCTATAAGTTTAAAGAATAGCTGCTAAACAATAAGAATTTTGTTTTGCAAGTCAGAGTTTTTACCTTGATCCTATTGAGGTGCTTTGGCATGACCTAAAGAGGTTTCTGCATGCAAGGCATCCCAGAAATCTTGACAAAGTGAAACACATTTGCAGGGAGTAATGGTCCAAAATCCCTCCTCAACATTATACAATTGAAAGAGTCAGTTAAGCTAGCCATACAAATGAAATAAATTACATATGGTGGGACCTGTAGACCATCTCTTGTCTACTAGTTTATTGGGGCAGTTGCTTTCTGTGTAGTTTGTACTGGAAGGTAACTGCATTAGGTGAAGCCCAGTTCTGCAGTCTTGTTAACAACTAGTGTTGTTACAGATAGTTGGGTTTCAAGTGCCCGATTCTTTTGCTGTCTGGGAGATAACCTATGGCAACAACTCTCTCCCCTCTCCCCATCCAGGATACATACATGCTTGACTAAATTGAGACAACAGCTATCTAATATATGGTCAGCTTTACTTTCTCTCCTTTTATTGTGCAGGTTTTCTCATAGTGCTCTATTAATGACAGGGTAGTAACAATAATAGTAATCTTTATTTATACAATTTACACATTAACAAGTCAATGATTAAACCAAGATGAGTGAGGGCCCTGCTCTTACAATCTTACAATCTATGAGGAACTAGGTAAAAAGTACTTGCTTGGCACAGTGGTCTATCTTAACTTAATAGGGAAGCACATATAAAGCTGTACGAGCCAGTTTCCAGCCACCATCTATAGTGCTTTTGAGTGCATGGGATGTGGTATATATTATTGGATAATGGGTCAGGTTCTGGGGAATAATTTTGAGGGTGGAGGCGGTGAATGTAGAACAATTAGACTGTGAATGACCACCCTAAAAATATTTTTATTGATGTTTTAGTGAGCATCCAAAACGATAGAATTTGGGAACTAGTCTACAGTATTTTTCGCCCTATAAGACGCACCTAGGTTTTAGAGGAGGACAATAATAAAAAAATATTTTTCATCAGACCACCAATCAGACCCCCAATGTTAATCAGACCTCAGCTGACAGCCCCAATAAGACCCCCAATGTTAAAAAGACCCTAATAAGACCTTAGATCAGACCCCCAATCAGATCTCAGCTCAGACCTCAATGTGAAAGACCCCCAATCAGACCTCAGATAAGAGCCCCATGCCTTTTATCAGCTCCCATATGCCTCTCATCAGCCCCCTATATGCCTCTTATCAGCCCCCAGCAGTCGTATATCAGCCCCATGCCTCTCATCAGCCCCCTATATTCCTCTAATCAGCCCCCAGCAGTCTGATATAATTCCCCATTGCCTTTTATGAGCCCCCAGCAGCTTATTAACCCCCAGAGCCTTTATGAACCCCCATTGTCTTTGGCCAGGCCCCAGTGCCTCTCACCAGCCCCCATTGCCAATTGCCAGCCCCCAGGCCAAGTAATATCAGCCCCATCAGCCTCATATTGAATAAAATAATAAAGCCACTGACCTCTCCTGCTCTTGGACGCCGCCGCTCCTCTCAGCTTGCGCTCTCTCTTCTTCTTCCTGTCGGCTGTGCTATGACCCTGTGCGCACAGCGTGAGGTCAAAGAGCACCCTCATGCTGTGCGCAGCACAGCCGAACGGAGGACCAGGAAGCAGTGAGTACAGAGCCTGCACCGCTTACTTGTCCTCCGGTGCTAATGAGCGCTTCCATTATGGAAGCGCTCATTAGCATTCACCCCATAAGATGCAGGGGCATTTTCCCCCCACTTTTGGGGGGAAAAAATGCGTCTTATGGGCCGAAAAAATACGGTAATTACCTGAGGTAGTGCTTTCCAGAGAACTTGTGCAGCTCGAGAGAAGTACTAGAGATGGGAGTAAGAAGCTCAGTTGATAGTGGAGGTTAGTCGTTAAGATACAACTGTTTATGTGTTATTTGTGTAGATTGAGTTTGCCTATAATAGTGACTTAAATAACAATCAGAAACTATTTTATTGGTAATTTGAAAATTCAGGTAATTCAAAGGGGCTCACTTACTTTTTCTTGCAACTATATGATATAGGTCACATTGTGGTCAGAAATAATGTTATATACACAAGAACAGTCACAGACAGTTTTTCTAAAAATTCATATGAATAGGTATACTTTATAAAAAAAAGTTATTCATAAAGTTTTACATTATGATTTTCCTTTATTTAGGCTCCAGTTCTAAGAAAAACTGCATCCAAGCTACAAAGTTGTGAATTAGGACTAATTATTTCTGTCATATTTTTCTCCCTTTGTCCAGGTTCACACAGGTAGTTTGGTGCAGTTTTTTATGTGTCTTTCATAGTCCAAAAGAGAGAATGATAAGTATTTTCTTTGTTCTTGTTCTTCCATTCAGATTCCACTCCTGGTTCTGGCAAAAAAAAAAAACTGCTGCCAAATTGAATGTCTAGAGTTGAAATGTGGTTGTGTTGCTGCATTGTCTTTTTATTTGTTTATTTACTTTTTTCTTAAGGAATTTTTAATACCGTCTTTTTAGAAAAAAATGCCACGGCCAGATGTTACATGCTGGCCAATAGTCAATTATAAAATGTTCTACAAACACTGCATTTTTGTAGTGACAATGTAAGACCATTTCCTGTCGTTTTTTTTAGTCCCTTGGCATTGTTTTAGAATCTCATCATGCTGAGAGTATGGCATCTTTTTGCAGGTGTATTTATATATGTTTGACTATAGGAAAAAAGTGTGAAAAAATAAAGTAAAAAAATTGACTAAAAGATGCATGAATCTCATGGCATTTTTTGCAAGCCAAAAAAAAATCTCCTCTAAAAAAGTGTTAATCTAAAAAATGGCTGTATTTATGTTGTTAATCCTTCCATGATCTAGGCTGGTTCTTATACCACTCATGCCTGTACCAAACTCCAGTCCGGCTGTCTTACACTGTGGCCCCAGGTTGTTCAGGCTCACTTTCTAGTCTGCAGATTTTGCCTTAAGCCTCCAGCCCACAAACGCATTTTGTATCCGTGTCTGATCCGCATTTTATGCGGATTGCACACGGACCCATTTATTTTTATGGGTCCGCAAAAAAAATTGTGTCTGTTTTGCAAAGTGATAGAACATGCCCTATTTTTGGCCACAAAATGCGGACCATGGACCCATTTAAGTCAATGAGTCTGCAAATAAAAACAGATTCAACATGGACATCACATCTAGTCTCTGTCTAATGAGCGTAGCTGTTTCCTGATTGCCTATTTGTTGCTGGCTCTGGGAATTTTCTCTGACCTGTTCATTGCTTTATTCCTGCTCCATGGTTTTAATGTTGGCTTTTTTCAATAGGTTGTTACTCTCACTGCTCTTGGGTTGTTGACACTTATAATTCTATAGTTCTGACCTTTGCTTGCTTTAGACTTTCATTCTATTTGCCCCTGATACTTCTGATTCTAACCCTCTGTGCATACCTACCAAGTGTCCCTCTTTTGGAGGGACAGTCCCTCTTTTTGACCCAAGTCCCTCTGTCCCTCTTTGATCCTTAAATGTCCCTCTTTTTGACCTGGGGAATTAATGCATAAATGAGCATTAATAAATTTACTACATTGCTCCTTACTAAAGTGTTTGTATGATTTCTACCTGTATATTAGACCAGAACTTCATTATTTGGTGCAATTTGTACCTTAAAATATCTATAATCTGATGATTTATGAGCTAATATTTATATGGACATTAAACACAAGAAAAAAAATTGCCGCAGGGGCTCCAGTAATTATGCTTTGGGTGGACTTAGAGGTGTGGCCTAGCATGAAAAAAAACTGCCGTGATGTGCACCGCACACATTGTCCCTCTTTGCAATTTTCAAAAGTTCGGAGGTATACCTGTGTCCCAATCTTCATAGCAGGCATAGATTTCATTTTATGACTTTAGGAGAAATATGGTATGTTTAAGAGTCGTCGACTTTTAAGTCAGTTTGATGCAATTCATATTAATGATGATTTGTTTTTTTAAGACTGATGTATGAAGCACCATTCTTGGGCCTATGTATTTTTGTCTGTGGTACTTTTTGGGTGTTTCTTTACCCTTGTATCATTTTCACTAGCAGCATGCTCTGGGTGTGGTGTTTTTCATCCATAGGCCTCAAATTTTGGTGTACTTTAAGATTATTTTTTGTGTGCTTTAAAATATGCAAAAAAAAAAAAACATTTGTGCAGGAAGCACAGGCACCTGCAGAGATTTGTAAGAATACTTAACACTAAATGGCTCACTGGAGTATCTGGAGCACTAAAGGAGCATCCTTCTTGAAGAACCTGATGCAACTTATGAAAGCCTACAGAGACTCCACCAGTCCCTAGGGCCTCTTCTGTATCTGGCCACCTTCAACAGACCTCTCAAAACAACCGTCTACCACTAAAATGAACAATGCTACTACTAAATTATAAGGCTACTTTCACATTAACGGTACACTAACTAGCGGATCCGTGCTACTGCATGTTTGCTGTGCTGCGTCCAAAACTCCGTCCCACCCCCATTATAGTGAATGAGGCCGGAGTTCAGTTCCAGCCACACATGTGTACTAGCGGCAGCAGGGATCATGCCGTTTGTGTGAAACTAGCTTAAGATGGTTCAGTGGGGCTGACTGACAATGCTTTCAATTTAGTAGGATCAGTTTCACTAACTCTGAGATAAGAGTGAAATTTTTGTCGTTTCCAGTACAATGACCTGTCCTCTGAAAACAGCACCAGATATCCACTCCTAGCTGCTGGGAGGCAACATTGGAGCACTAAATTTGCAGATCTAGAGAGAACCAAGAGGGACTGGCAGGAGATGTATCTATTTCTACAAAACTTTTAGCTGTAGTATGGTTCGAGGCATATGCAGAATTTGTACTTTACAGCTTTGGCCTATAGATGGCAGTACATTGTCAGCATTTTGTTGCATTTCCACTATAGATGCTTCTCCAGGGAAACATAGCAATGAAACACGTGTTAGTGTTTATAGTGTAAGATATGAGGTATGCATTAACCAAAACAATAATCCAATTACTTTTATCAAGCATTTTTTCCAATTTAAGCACATATAATATATACTTATATATAGCTATGATAACCACTTTTATCCAAAGTGCTAATTGTGCCGTTATTCCTGACATCAGAGGTGAAAGCATTCAGCAACTACCACAGTGTTTTGTGCAATACATGATAGGTATATGATGTGAGCTCATAAACTTTGAATGTGGGATGAATATGAGGGAACTTGTTTATTGTTGGAGAGCACCAATTATTAAAAGGAACAGTTATTGGGAAGGGGATCAGAGTGGGTTAAAACAACAGAAGAGCCAATACTTCAACAATCCCCAAATGGTCCTATTCTGACACCAGGCCTCCATTGGTCTCTACTTCCTGGTCCAATCTCGACACAAAGGGAATGCTTGCTCATCAAGTCACTGCTACAGCCAGTGACTGACTCAATAGGCTTTTAGTGTGTGTCAAAACTGGACCAGGAAACAGAGGAAATAGAAACCCAGTGATGTGGGGACCCAGTAAGCACGGGAATGGGAAAAAGTGAGTGCTGTTGAACTACTTCTACTTGGATATACAGGCAAACAGACATGTGTAGTGTGTCAAAGGCCACTAAAGTTAGGCCACCTGCATAGAAGACTCTGTCAGGAGCCTCCAGTACAGATTCCATTATTTTTAACCCAGAAAATAGAAGTCTGTGAGATGAACTGAACGCAGTCAGTCTCCATTGTGTGACAGATACAGCACATGGTTTACAGTTGTAATAGAAACCACAATGCAGATGTGAAGAGCCCCACTTGTGCAATGTACTGTGATTGTCCATATTGCCTGATTTGCTGGCTTCACTCATTTTTCCATCACATTATACACTCCTCATTTCCATGGTTATAACCACTCTGTAATCCAACAGTGGTGGCCGTGCGTGAACACTGTAGGGAAAAGTGCTGGCCTCTCTAGTGGCCGAGAGCGTGGGAGCTCACACAGGCTGGTGCTTTTTCCTATAGTGTGCAAGCATGACCACTGCTGATGCAGGGTGGTCATAACCATGGAAACAACAGCGTATAATGCGATAGAAAAATTAATCCAGCCATCAAAGAAGGCAATATGGACAATCAGAGTACACTAGTAAGTGCCTTGTATCAACTTTCTCTACATAATAAATGCTATTTGCTGAAGTGAGACATCCCCTTTAGAGGGGTTTTCTGAGACTTAATTACAGATGACCTATTCTCTAAATGGGCTTTAAATAGTTAAAAGGCGACAGCTGGTTGTGTTTTCGTGTTGGGATCGTACACACACATGTGCAATCCCAGATACGTACAGTACAGTATTTACCAACTCCTGAGCTGAAGAGAGTCCATTGACTATAATGGGGTCTGTTCAGGATGCTGCTCCTTTAGTGGACAAAAAATTATTGCATGCAAGACTTCTTTCTCTGGTCTTTTTGAGAGAATCTGTGGCCCAAACTCAGGTGTGAATAGATGGTATAAGATCGAAGTATAGCATCAGCTGCACGTTTAACACACAAATACAGCACCGGAACCAAGGTTATAAGTCAAACACAGCACCAGAACCACGTTCTCTGCATGAATACAGCACCAAAACCACATTCACTGTATGAATACAGCACCAGAACCAAGCTTATAAGTCAAATACAGAACCATGTTCACTGTATTAATACAGCACTGAAACCAAGCCTATATCAACAACCTAAATACAGCACCAGAACCAAACTCATGTCAAATACAACATTAGAACCGGGTTCACTACAAAAATATAGCACCAGAACCAAACCCATAAGTCAAATACAGCACCAGAACCACGTTCTCTACATAAATATAGCACCAGAACCACGTTCACTACATAAATACATCACCAGAACCAAGTTCTCTTCATAAATACAGCACCAGAACCAAGTTCTCTACATAAATACAGCACCAGAACCAAGTTCTCTACATAAATACAGCACCAGAACCAAGTTCTCTACATAAATGCATCACCAGATTTCAGTAGCTTTCAGTACAGACACCATTTGAGTAGTCAGGTCAGCCCTCAACAAATAAGCTTGTACGGTGTGAAACTACAGCTCACGGAATGGCCCGAACAGTACTAAAGGGATCCTGGGAGTTGTTGTTTCACAAAACATCATGCTACCACGCATCATCAGCTGTAGATCATCCAGGTGACTACAACACTCATCATATACAGTCAGTAGCAGAATAATCATTTCCATTTAGTGACTGACAAGTGAGGTCTCCTCCTGAGTTCTTCTCCATCTCGCTCAGGCCACCATGATGACATATATTGGCCACAATTCAGCTCTGCAGATTTAGCCGAGAAGATTGTCTTCAGCTTCTCGCTGTACCAACACATTGGCACCCTGCATACTAACACAAAATCATCTTAGTGCCACATGCTGTGCCCTGAATATAACAGCAGCATTAGTGCTACATACAGGGTCCTCTGTATATAGTACCACACACTCTGTGCCTTCTGTATATAGTGTCACACACTCTGTGCCCTCTGTATATAGTTCCACACACTGTGCCCTCTGTACATGGTGCCACATGCTCTGTGCCCTCCAGTGGCGTACATAGAGAAGTAAGGGCCCCATAGCAAGGATCAAACCAGTCCTCCCACACAGAATAGAAGGGTTTATGCCTAAACCCTTTTCAATGACCCTTGGGCCATTTTTCCACTGCTTCATTTGCTAAAAGTTGTTTCTTTAGAGGGTGCAAGTGGGTGAGGGTGACCAGGTTTTCACCCCCATTCAAAGAGGGGATGATACCAACCGGGCCCCCTCTTGCCCTGGGCCCCATGGCAGTTGCATGGTCTGCCGCTATGGTAGTTATGCCCCTGGCGCAGGAGCGTAGCTTAAGGCTCATGGGCCCTGGTGCAAGAGTTCAGCTTGGGCCCCCTTCCATCAGTAATTTGTGTGTCTTCTTATGCGGCACAAGGGTCTTTGGGCCCCCTTAGGCTCCTGCGACTGCTACCTCTGCACCCCCTATAGCTACGCCCCTGCCCTGGCGCCCTATATATATATATATAGTGCCACATTCCCTGTGCCTCTTATATGTGCTCCTTTATGTATAGTGCCTCTTATATGTGCTCCCTTTATGTATAGTGCCTCTTATATGTGCCCCATGAATACATTATACTCGGTAGAAGCTAGAATGCAGTGAGTAACAGAAGGTGTGACGTCACAGGTTACATGTTGCCTATGGTCACATGGTAAGTTGTATAATAGATGCAGTGGGTATATATAGTATATACTGCAGTGTGCTGGTATGTGCAGTACTAGGTATAAATTATACCTTGTATTTCAAATATCACTTCTCAGTACACTGCTGGATATACCATATATCTCTATACATACTGCATCTATTTATACCTCATACCTCACATATCAGTACATTGCTGTGTATACTATATATCTGTACCCACTGCATCTATTATACTTTTATAATACATGCAGTATTTACAGATATATAGTATACACAGCAGAGTACTGATATCTGAGGTATGGGGTATAATATATGCAGTGTGTAAAGATATATAGTATATACAGCAGTGCACTGATATCTGAGGTATAAGGTATAAATTACACCTCATATCTCACATGAGTACACTGCTTTGTATACTATATACCTGTACACACTGTATATATTCTACCTCGTACCTATACATACCAGTATATATCAGTATACTGCTGGATATACTATATATTTGTACACACTTCATCTTTTATACCCCATACCTCACATATCAGTACACTGCAGTGTGGTTGTAGTTAAGGTTACGGTCAGTTTTAGGGTTAGGATTAGTATAAGGTAGAGATGAGCTATTTGCCGCTTCGTTGATTTGATACGAATCTTGGAAGTTTTCCACTTCGAAGTGAATCCGGATTTTTTGAGATTCGCTCCGTTAGATTCGAAAATGTTCTTAAAGCTTTCTGCGCATTCGCTATGTACTTGTCCGATAAATTGTACACTAATGCTACGTATAAGTTACTTTGTATGCTGATGCATACTAATTCAGTTAATTAGCGAACTTTTACTGTTAGTTCGTTATTCGTGCGGCAAAAAGCCCGGGAAGAAAGCGGTCACCTGACCTAGTGGGAAGGGCTTGCTCTGATTGGCTCACAGACTCGGTAAGCCAGTGACGCATCAGTTGTGCTGCGACTGCTGAGAGAAGCAGAAGCACTTAAGTTGTGAGAGACAGTGAACTTGTGTTAAAATTGGTGTGTAATTGTTCTGGGAATCCATATTACACATATCAGGGATACTGCAGGGCCAGTGCAGGGCCATTGCAGGGAGAGAGACTGTCACAATCACTCCTGCAACACGTTGCAGAAAGTCGTCTAGGCTTGCAAATGTGACATAATCTGACATGTTTTCCTTTTTGTGTTGTTGCTGTTTACCACACCCCTTCCCCTCAGCTATTGCAGGTGTGGTAATTGTCCTTCCCCTATTTATTCCTGCTTCTACCACAGTTAATTGCGGTTTATAGTTTCTGTGGACATTCTGGTGGATTGGTGTGGTTCTCTCCTGAGATCCGGTTGCTTCCATTTCTTCTTAAAGATAAGTGTCCACTTTCCCTTTTGTGTTTTCCCTGCTTTTCCCTGTTGTGTTATTTGGCCTTTTGGAGACTCCTGTTCGTCCTTCCTTTTGGAGGAATGGGTAGACTCAGCCCTGTCAGTAATTGCTGGGTCCTATAGGGTCAGTTTGGTTTAGGCTCCTGTGTATGAACTCGCCTACATTTGAGGCCAGTTCATACTGTAAGTCAGTCAGGATTGGTGTCAGGGTTTCCGGTGACCTTTTCCCTTTACTTTTCCTGACCTCATCCCCCCCTTCTTGGTGTAGTTTTCCCGTCCACACCAGGGCATGACAGAGACAGGGAGAGAGATAGGGAGAGAGACAGGGAGAGAGACAGGGAGAGAGACAAAGACCAGCTGCAGGGCCACAGTCAAGTGAAAATGTCTGGCATGGAAAAGCAAAAGGGTTCCAGCCAGACCCCGAGCTCCTTAAAAAAGAAGAAGGTGGCACAGGGCAGCAGTGCCAAAGGACCTGTAGCCGGAGCTTCTACTTGTAGAATTCGCAATAGTTGGCCACTGTTCCACCAGGCTAACCCACCAAGGCTCAAAATTGTAGTGGAGGAGAAAGTGTATGAGGTAGTTGAGTGGATGGCACACTCATCTCAATCACAGCCGGACGATCTGCTGTCATCTGCTGATACAGTATCATGTAGCCAGGGGTCAGACTCAGAGCGTTCCTCCTGCTCCACCATTCCGCTCCAGCAAAGCCTAGCGTCGTACGTGCCTGCGTATTACGCAATCGCTAGACAATAGTATGCTGAGGATTCATATTGCGTACCTTTAACAACTGTACGTTCGTTATTAGTGCGCGAATGTTCGCAAAACACCACATAATAACGTATGATATGTACGCAGCTTCGCTGAATAGATTCGTGTGAGGTTTGAAAAGTTTGCCGAACATTCAGCGAAGCGAATTTTGGATGATTCGCTCATCTCTAGTATTAGGGTTGGTATATTAGGGCCAGTATTAGGGTTAGGCGTTGTTTTGGCATTAGGGACAGTATTAAAGGGGTTGTCTCATCTTGCCTAATGGGGGCATATCGCTAGGATATGCCCCCATTGTCTTATAGGTGCGGGTCCCACCGCTGGGACCCGCACCTATATCGAGAACGGGGCCCCGAAAGCGAACGGGGGCGCACTGCGCATGCGCAGCCTCCTCCATTCATTTTCAATGTGGCCGGCGAAGATAGCCGAGCGCTGGCTCGGCTATTTCCGTCGGCTCCATAGAAATGAATAGGAGCGGTGACCGCGCAAGCGCGGTGCGCTCCCATTCATTTCTATGGGGAGCCGGCTTGGTGGTGGCCGGACCGGAGTCCTCCAGCCACCACCTTGCGGGGCCCCGTTCTCGATATAGGTGCGGTCCCAACG
>ONZH01021703.1:0-17138 GCA_900303285.1 Rhinella marina
AGTGCTTCTGAGGGGAGGCAAGTGCAGCACCAGAACAGGTTGGAAGAGGCAGTGGGGTGGCCAGAGGGAGAATCAGGGCCAAAGCAGGTAGATCAGCAACTGTTTCATGGAGTCAAGTTCCCGAGCCAAGGCCTAGATGTTCGCGAGTCTGGAGGTTTTTTTAAAGAAAGTGAGGATGACCGACGGACTGTGGTGTGCAACCTGTGTCACACCAGGATCAGCAGGGGAGCCACCTCTACCAGCCTAACCACTACCAGCATGCGCAGGCATATGAGTTCTAAACACCCGATTCAGTGGAACCAAGGCCGTTCACCTCCTGCGGGTCACACCACTGCCCCTTCCCCTGTGTCACATGCTGGCTCGGCGAGTCCACCCCCCGCCCAGGACCCCGGCACGAGCGCCTCCCGCCCTACAACCACCCATTCACCTACACGATCCTCCGCAACCTCCACCAATGTGTCCCAGCGCAGCGTTCAGCTGTCTTTATAGCAGACATTTGAGCGCAAGCGCAAATAGAATTCCAGCCACCCACATGCACAAGCCCTAAACATCCACATCTCCAAATTGTTGAGCCTGGAGATGCTGCCCTATAGACTGGTAGAGACTGAGGGCTTTCCGCAACCTGATGGCGGTGGCTGTCCCTCAGTACTTGGTCCCCAGCCGACATTATTTTTCCCGATGTGTCATCCCAGCCCTACACCAACACGTGTCAGAGAGCATCATCCGTGCCCTGACCAACGCAGTCAGTGATGAGGTCCACCTAACCACGGACACGTGGACAAGTGCTGGCGGGCAGGGACACTATATCTCCCTGACGGCACATTGGGTTAACTTGGTAGAGGCTGGGATCGAGTCTGACCCTGGGGCCACTCATGTAATGCCCACACCAAGGATTGCGGGGCCTACCTCGGTCACGGTTTCTCAGACTTATTATGCCTCTTCCTCCAACCCCTCCTCCTTCTCTTCGCACAGAAACGCTGAGCAAACAGGAAATGTTTCTGAGGGCCAACTGGCTCTCTATACAAAACAATGTTTATGGAGGGCCACCTACAGGCCCTCTCTCCAATAAATTTTTTAGTAGCGTCAAATACAGACACTCAAAAAACAATTTTACATGAGGGAGTGTCTCCCCGTCTGCCATCATGTTCGGTCAGGCTGTCCGTAGGTACACCACCTCTGTCATCCGCAGAAGCGGCCACTATGAGGAAGGCCATGGCAAGAACATCCCCTTTTCCATTGAGAACAAGTGGAGACTTGTAGGAGGATGACACTTTTCTTTGGCAGTGGATTCACCTTCCCCTTTATCATTGCCATACAACAGTTGGTGAAAAAGTAATTGGCAATGATGAAGAAAATGTAACGGTGCAGTGGACCGTCTGTGAAGCAAACCTATATATTCCCACCATGCCAGCCAGTGGCGTAGCTATAGGGGAAGCAGGGGAAGCGTCTGCTTCGGGGACCGAGCTCAGCAGGGGCCCGGGAGCAGTAGCAGGGATTTGGCAAATCAGCAGGGTAATATTTCTATTTCTCTCTCTTTCCAGGGGTGGGGTGGGTTCGTAACGCTGCGCATTGAAACAAGAGGATGGGGAGAGAGGGATTCTCCTACCTCTCCTCTGCGCTGCTGCACTGTGTAATCTGATTGGTGGAGGAGCAGTGAGAGGAAGCTGCTGCCTCACCAATCTTTTCAAGTAATACTTCAGTCACAAACAGGGCCCGCTCCCAGGACTTCCAGAAGCACCATGTGGACCCTGCATGTGACCTCTGCACTCCTGCCTGCCTTCAGGCTGCCTCTCTTACCTGCCCCTCCACCTCCCTTGTAGTGCCAGCTGACCTCCTGCTTTGGCTGTAACAGACATCCAGGAAGCAGGAGCAACCCAGAGCAGCGCTGTCTCAGCCATCTGAGTATTGCTGCAGCCTGCCAGCCAGCCAATACAGCAGACCTTTAGACTCACTGCCAGCCTGACCAACAGTGGTAAGTTTGTGCCCCCTGCCTCTGTACTGCACCCCCTATGCTGCATTCTGCCCCTTGCCCTGTGTCCCCTATGCTGCACTATGTGTGCCCCTGCCCTGTTACTGTACCCCTCTATGCTGTATTCTGCCCCTGCCCTGTACTGTGTCCCCTATGCTGCACTATGTGTGCCGCTTGCCCTGTACCCCTATGCTGCATTGTGCCCTCTATGCTGTATTATGCGTGCCCCCTGCCCCCTATGCTGTATTTTGCCCCCTGCCCTGTACTGTGCCCCCCATGCTACACAGTGTGTGCCTCCTGCCCTGTACTGTACCCCCTATAATGCACTGTGCCCCCTATGCTGCACTGTGTGTGCCCCCTGCATTGCACTGTGTGTGCCCCCTGCCTTGTACTGTGTCCCCTATGCTGCACTATGTGTGCCCCCTGCCCTGTACTCCCTGTGCTGTATTGTGCCCTCTATGCTGCCCTGTACCCCATGCTGTATTTTTCCCCCTGCCCTGTACTGTGCCCCCATGCCACACAGTGTGCCTCCTATCCTGTACTGTACTCCTTGCCCTGTACTGTGCCCCGTATGCTGCCATGTGCCCCATATGCTGTACTGTGCATTCCCCCCTGACCTGTACTGTGTGCCCCTGTACTGTACTGTACCCCCTATGCTGTATCTTGCCCCCTGCTTTGTACTGTGCCCCCCATGCTGCACAGTGTGTGCCTCCTATCCTGTACTGTACTCCTTACCCTGTACTGTGCCCCGTATGCTGCCATGTGCCCCATATGCTGTACTGTGCGTGTCCCCACACCAGCCTGTACTGTATGCCCCTGCACTGTACTGTACCCCTCTATGCTGTATCTTGCCCCCTGCTTTGTACTGTGCCCCCCATGCTGCACAGTGTGTGCCTCTTATCCTGTACTGTATCCCGTATGCTGCCATGTGCCCCATATGCTGTACTGTGCGTCCCCCCCCCGCGGCCTGTACTGTGTGTCCCTGCACTGTACTGTACCCCATATGCTATATCTTGCCCCCTGCTTTGTACTGTGCCCCCCATGCTGCACAGTGTGTGCCTCCTATCCTGTACTGTACTCCTTGCCCTGTACTGTGCCCCGTATGCTGCCACGTGCCCCATATGCTGTACTGTGCGTGCCCTCCCGGCCTGTACTATGTGCCCCTGTACTGTGCCCCCCATTCTGCACTGTGTGCCCCCCTGACCTGTACTGTACCCCCTGTACTGTATTTTTCCCCCTGCCCTGTACTGTGTTCCCCATGCTACACAGTGTGTGCCTCCCTGTACTGTACGCCTATAATGCACTGTGCCCGCTATGCCGTCCTGTGCCCCTGCATTGTACTGTGCCCCCATGCTGCACTGTGTGTGCCCCCTGCCCTGTGAACTCTCCCTTACATATGCACATATAGGATGCCAGTAGAGCTGGGCGATATGGCCAAAAAAAATATGTTAGTAAAAATATAAAAAAATAAATAAAAGCCTACTGTGGCCCCACCAGACCTCACATCAGCCCACTGTGCCCCCATCAGACCTCAGATCAGCCCACTGTGCCCTCATCAGACCTCAGATCAGCCCACTGTGCCCCCATCAGACCTCAGATCAGCCCACTGTTGCCCCATCAGACCTCAGATCAGTCCACTGTGCTTTCACCATCAGCTACTTCTTCAGACCTCAGATCAGCCCACTGTGCTCCTTCAGACCTCAGATCAGCCCACTGTTGCCCCCATCAGACCTCAGATCAGTCCACTGTGCCCCCATCAGACCTCAGATCAGCCCACTGTGACCTCATCAGACCTCAGATCAGCCCCACTGTGACCTCATCAGACCTCAGATCAGCCACTGTGCCCTCATCAGACCTCAGATCAGCCCACTGTGCCCCATCAGACCTCAGATCAGCCCACTGTTGCCTCATCAGACCTCAGATCAGCCCACTGTGCCCCCATCAGACCTCAGATCAGCCCACTATGCCCCATCAGACCCCACATCAGCCCATTGTGCCCCATCAGACCCCACATCAGCCCATTGTGCCCCATCAGACCCCACATCAGCCCATTGTGCCCCATCAAGACCCCACATCAGCTCATTGTGCCCCATCAGACCCCACATCAGCCCATTGTGCCCCATCAGACCCCACATCAGCCATTGTGCCCCATCAGACCCCACATCAGCCCATTGTGCCCCATCAGACCCCACATCAGCCCATTGTGCCCCATCAGACCCCACTGTGCCCCATCAGAACTCAGATTAGCCCACTGTGCCCCATCAGACCTCAGATCAGCCCAAGTGCCCCCTTCAGATCAGCCCACTCTGCCACCATCATAATAATAAAAAAAAAAATATCTCTCACCTGTCCTCCGCTGCGGCTCCTCTCCACTTCCGGTGCCCTTCTTCTTCTCCCGGCGCTGCACTGTCACCTGACTGCGTGCAGCGTCAGGTCAGAGTGCGCAAATTACGTCCTGACGCTGTACGCGGTCAGGACAGTGCGGCGCAGACCCGGAAAAGAAGAGGAGCACCGGAGCGGAGCCGCGGCGCAGGACAGGTGAAAGGTTTTTTTATTTTATATGTCGGTCGCCATTTTTTAGGAAAATCGAATTCACGATTTTCCTAAAAAATGAAATCGTGAGGCTTGCAATGGGCGAATTAATCGAATTAATTCGATTAATCGCCCAGCCCTAGATGCCAGGATAGTCATGAAGGGGGGGCACCATACAAAATTTTGCTGTGGGGCCCAGTCAGTTCTAGCTACGCCCCTGATGCCAGCCATGGGTTGTACATAAACTAATAACAGGAAAAACAAAACAAATATTTTACAGTTGGGTCAACTACAGACACTCCAAAACAATTTTTTAGGAGGGTCAACTTCGGACACTCCAAAACAAATTTTTGGGAGGCTCACCTACAGACTGCAATCTCAGTCTGAACAAGGCACTGGTGGTGTCACTGCCATGCTGTGTCAGGCTAAATTTTTGGGTGCTTCACCTGCCACCTGATTCTAACTTGGTCACTATGGGTTCACCGCCATGCTGTGTCAGGCTACATTTTTGGGTGGTTCACCTGCTACCTCAATCTAACTTGGTCACTTGTTGGTGTCACTACGCTGTCACCATGCTGTGTCAGGCTTATGCCTGCGTCGTGGGGCGGGGGATAGCACAGCAGTGCCAGCATGAGCAGTGGTGTCACCTGCAGGCGGTGATGGACCTTCGTTGCACCTAGTTGGGTGCTTTCCTAACATGTGCCAGCACATGAGCCTTGCCCATCTTGGTCTGGGTCAGCACAATTGCCTTGAGGGTCACCACCAGGCTGTTGCCCAGAATTTGGCGTAATGGTACGATTAGGCAGCCTCAGAGGCATCCATGCATGCTGCCCCTGCTGTTTCCTGTCCATTTCCGTGGTGTTTCCATCATTTTCTGAGGTTTCCAGGTTTTCACCCAGCATTCCCTAGGCAGAGCCCCGGTCCCCTGCAAAAAATGCTCGAGTCTCCCATTGACTTCAATGGGGTTCGTTATTCGATTTGAATAACGAGTACCCGAGCATTTTAGTGCTCGCTCATCTCTCAACTGTAGTATATATAACTGAGAGAAAAAAAGGAATTCTTAGACTGCGGCTAATTTAACGCAAACCACTCCATTTTTTACTGGACTGTAGTACATATAACTGAGAAAAAATACGTATTTTATAGACTGACACTGCTGTACAGCACACTGCAGAATTGTTCACTGGACTGTAGTATATATAACTGAGAAAATACATAGTCTTTAAATGGCGGCTATTTTACCGCAAACCACTCCATTTTTCACTGGACTGTAGTACATATAACTGAGAAAATACGTAGTCTTTAAATGGCGGCTATTCTACCGCAAACCACTCCATTTTTCACTGGACTGTAGTACATATAACTGAGAGAAAATATGTATTTTATAGACTGACGCTGCTGCACAGCACACTACAGAATTGTTCACTGGACTGTAGTATATATAAATGAGAAAATACGTAGTCTTTAAATGGCGGCTATTTTACCGCAAACCACTACATTTTTCACTGGACTGTAGTACATATAACTGAGAAAAAATACGTATTTTATAGACTGATGCTGCTGTACAGCACACTACAGAATTGTTCACTGGACTGTAGTATATATAAATGAGAAAATACGTAGTCTTTAAATGGCAGCTATTGTACCCCAAAGCACTTAATTTTTCACTGGACTGTAGTACATATAACAGAGAAAATACGTATTTTATAGACTGACGCTACTGTACAGTACACTACATAATTGTTCACTGCACTGTAGTATATATAACTGAGAGAAAAAACGTATTCCCTAGACTGAACACGCTACTGCACAGCACACTACATAATTGTTCACTGCACTGCAGTATATATAACTGAGAGAAAAAACGTGTTCCCTAGACTGAATACCCTAATGCTCGAACGAGCACCAAGCTCGGACGAGCATGTTCGCTCATCTCTAGTCATAACGCATTAACTAAATGTGAAGTGTTAATAACAGTGTAAGTGTGTGTTTACTCTGCTACATCTGTGTGTGTAGAGATATATATACAGTACAGACCAAAAGTTTGGACACACCTTCTCATTCAAAGAGTTTTCTGTATTTTCATGACTATGAAAATTGTAGATTCACACTGAAGGCATCAAAACTATGAATTAACACGTGGAATTATATACTTAACAAAAAAGTGTGAAACAACTGAAAATGTGTCTTCTATTCTAGGTTCTTCAAAGTAGCCACCTTTTGCTTTGATTACTGCTTTACACACTCTTGGCATTCTCTTGATGAGCTTCAAGAGGTAGTCACCTGAAATGGTTTTCACTTCACAGGTGTGCCCTGTCAGGTTTAATAAGTGGGATTTCTTGCCTTATGAATGGGGTTGGGACCATGAGTTGTGTTGGGCAGAAGTCAGGTGTATACACAGCTGATAGTCCTACTGAAAAGACTGTTAGAATTTGTATTATGGTAAGAAAAAAGCAGCTAAGTAAAGAAAAACGAGTGGCCATCATTACTTTAAGAAATGAAGGTCAGTCAGTCTCAGTCAGTCCGAAAAATTGGGAAAACTTTGAAAGTGTCCCCAAGTGCAGTCGCAAAAAACATCAAAAGCGCTACAAAGAAACTGGCTCACATGAGGACCGCCCCAGGAAAGGAAGACCAAGAGTCACCTCTGCTGCGGAGGATAAGTTCATCTGAGTCACCAACCTCAGAAATCGCAGGTTAACAGCAGCCAGGGTTGCCAACCGTCCGTAAATTTACGGACAGTCTGCAAGAAATGGTTGCTTTTCTCTGCCGTCCGTAGCGTCCGGCAGAAAAAAGCAACGTCCGTAATTTTTGGGCCGAAACCCCGACGTCTCTTACTGCGCATGCGTGCGTAGTGCAGGCAGCGCAGAAAGAGAAGTCCCGGCAAGGATTACCTGAGACGGGCCCGGCCGGGGCCAGCAGCTGCACAGTAGGCAAGCGGGGCGGCCGCAGGTATAAATCATGTGGGGAGAGAGGGGAGGGGCGAGCACGGCCAAGGCGGTCATGTGACTGTGATGTCATCAAGATGATGCCAGATGCCGATGAGGAGCCACTGCTGGAGCAGGAGCCGGGCCCGGGACACCTGTACTAGTAAGTAATGTACGGCTCGTCAGTGCCGGTCCGCTCTGTCTCCCGGGCATTACAGGGTGCCCTCACTGACCACAGTAGTCAGTAGTGTAATTAATGGAAATTCTAGTCAGTGAGTAGCAGGCAGCAGAACTGGTGCTGCTGTCATTTAGTTAAGGTATGGGGGCATTTAAGCTGCTGGGGGGCCACTATAGGGTACAGTAAAGCTACTGGGGTAATTAAGGGGACAGTATAATTACTAGGGGCACAATGGGGGCTATATGAACTACAGGGGGCTATTTAAACTACTGTGGCACTACAGGGACTATCTAAACTACTGGGGCACTACATGGGGCTATCTAATCTACTGAGAGCACTATCTGAACTAAAGGGGTCTATCTAACTTCTGGGGGCACTGTCGGGGCTAACTAAACTACAGGGGGCAATTTAAACTACCGTGGCACTACAGGTGCTATCTAAACTACTGGCGGGCACTACAGGGGGCTATCTAAACTACTGGCCTAGGGGGCTATCTAATTGGGCACTACATGGAGCTATCTAAAGTGACGGTACTATAGGAAGCTACCTAAACTACTGGGGGCACTAGAGGGGACCATTTAAGCTACTGGGGGCACTATAACGGGTATTATACTTACTAGGACCATTACAGCGGGTCCTTATTATTTCTGGGAGCGCTACTGAAGGCACTATGGGAAAAATGGTTTCTATTATGGGGAATTATTTCTACTACCAGGGGTACTATTGGGGGTGTTACTATTATTAGTACAATATGGAGGGCACTACTGCTAAAAGGGCTACTTGTGGAGCATTATCACTATTGGGGCACTATTACTGATGAGGGCACTCTGGGAGAGAATTATTAGTATCAGTGGGACTTTGGGGAGCACTGTAACTATATGGGGTCCTACCTATATGGCACTGTTATATCTGCAGTATAGTATTTGGGAACATTGGGGAGCACAGTGGACACAGTATTTTAGGTAGCAGCAGGATAACAGAAAAGTGGGTAATCTAAGGTGTCTTTGTGGCAAACTCTGCAGAGAGAAGATGGAGCTGAAAGAACTTGTCATGGCGGTCTGGGCCAAAGAGAGAAGATGAGAAAAGAGAACATCTACATCAGGGAGAAGTCACTGGATTTAAGAGGTATGTGGTGATGTGTCATCTTGTATGTTTGGTAATGTCCTATGTCCTCAGAGCCATTTTATGCAGCTCTGGTCTGTTAAACTGCAGCAAGGACTTGCCGGTATATGGTATGTTACTGCTGCAGCCAAACACCAATCGGTGATCTAATGGCTGCAGTGGTCACATGCCATACACCTGCACATCAGTGTGCACATCACCAACATTGTGACAGATGTGCACACTTGCCCGTTACATCCCTGTCAGTCTTTGTTGACATGGCAGCAGCAATGATGCCAGAAAGTCCAGCGTGTCACAGGCATCATCACTGCAGCCATATAAACAAAGCACTCAGACTAGAAGCAGGGATGGAACAGCTGAAAATGTTGATTTCTTTTCCATATGCAATATATTATTTTTAACTACTGAACAATCCCCTTCATTCTGGGGCGTGGAAGGGGTGTGGCCTCTAAAAAGGGTGTGTGGCATGTGTCCGTAAAAATTTTGGGCTGTCCGTAAATTTTGGTTCAGTTGTCCAGAAAAATTTGAAAGGAAGGTTGGCAACCCTGACAGCAGCTCAGATTAGAGACCAGGTCAATGCCACACAGAGTTCTAGCAGCAGACACATCTCTACAACAATTGTTAAGAGGAGAATGGTAAAATAGCTGCTAGGAAACCACTGCTAAGGACAGGCAACAAGCAGAAGAGACTTGTTTGGGCTAAAGAACACAAGGAATGGACATTAGACCAGTGAAAATCTGTGCTTTGGTCTGATGAGTCCACATTTGAGATCTTTGGTTCCAACCACCATGTCTTTGTGCAACGCAGAAAAGGTGAACGGATGGACTCTACATGCCTGGTTCCCACCGTGAAGCATGGAGGAGGAGGTGTGGGGGTGCTTTGCTGGTGGCACTGTTGGGGATTTATTCAAAATTGAAGGCATACTGAACCAGCATGGCTACCATAGCATCTTGCAGCGGCATGCTATTCCATTCGGTTTGCGTTTAGTTGGACCATCATTTATTTATCAACAGGACAATGACCCCAAACACACCAACAGGCTGTGTAAGGGCTATTTGACCAAGAAGGAGAGTGATGGGGTGCTACGCCAGATGACCTGGCCTCCACGGTCACCAGACCTGAACCCAATCGAGATGGTTTTGGGTGAGCTGGACCGCAGAGTGAAGGCAAAAGGGCCAACAAGTGCTAAGCATCTCTGGGAACTCCTTCAAGACTGTTGGAATACCATTTCAGGTGACTACCTCTTGAAGCTCATCATGAGAATGCCAAGAGTGTGCAAAGCAGTAATCAAAGCAAAAGGTGGTTACAAAGCGTTTGACACGGTACCACATAAAAGGTTAGTATACAAAATGAGAATGCTTGGCCTGGGAGAAAATGTCTGTATGTGGGTAAGTAACTGGCTCAGTGATAGAAAACAGAGGGTGGTTATTAACTGTAGATACTCAGATTGGGTCACTGTCACTAGTGGGGTACCACAGGGTCCTATTCTCTTCAATATATTTATTAATGATATTGTAGAAGGTTTGCATAGTAAAATATCTATTTTTGCAGATGACACTAAACTGTGTAAAGTAATTAACACAGGAGGACAGTGCACTGCTACAGCAGGATCTGGATAGACTGGAGGCTTGGTCAGAAAAGTGGCAGATGAGGTTTAACACTGACAAATGTAAGGTTATGCATATGGGAAGGAATAATGCAAGTCATCAGTACATACTAAATGGTAAAGCATTAGGTAACTCTGACATGGAAAAGGACCTAGGAATTTTAGTGAACAGCAAACTAAGCTGTAGAAGCCAGTGCCAGACAGCTGCTGCCAAGGCCAATAAGATAATGGGTTGCATCAAAAGGGGCATAGATGCCTGTGATGAGAACATAGTCCTGCCACTTTACAAATCACTAGTCAGACCACACATGGAGTACTGTGTACAGTTCTGGGCTCCTATGAACAAGGCAGACATAGCAGAGCTGGAGAGGGTTCAGAGGAGGGCAACTAAAGTAATAACTGGAATGGGTGGACTACAGTACCCAGAAAGATTATCAAAATTAGGCTTATTCACTTTAGAAAAAAGACGACTGAGGGGAGATCTAATAACTATGTATAAATATATCAGGGGTCAGTACAGAGATCTCTCCCATCATCTATTTATCCCGAGGACTGTGACTGTGACGAGGGGACATCCTCTGCGTCTGGAGGAAAGAAGGTTTGTACATAAACATAGAAGAGGATTCTTTACGGTAAGAGCAGTGAGACTGTGGAACTCTCTGCCTGAGGAGGTGGTGATGGTAAGTTCACTAAAAGAGTTCAAGAAGGGCCTGGATGTATTTCTGGAGGGTAATAATATTACAGGTTATAGTTACTAGAGAGGGGTCGTTGATCCAGGGAGTTATTCTGATTGCCTGATTGGAGTCGGGAAGGAATTTTTCCCCCTAAAGTGAGGAGAATTGGCTTCTACCTCACAGGGTTTTTTTTTTGCCTTCCTCTGGATCAACTTGTAGGAAAATAGGCTGAACTGGATGGACAGATGTCTTTTTTCGGCCTTACAAACTATGTTACTATGTTACTTTGAAGAACCTAGAATATAAGACATATTTTCAGTTGTTTCACACTTTTTTGTTAAGTATATAATTCCACATGTGTTAATTCATAGTTTTGATGCCTTCAGTGTGAATCTACAATTTTCATAGTCATGAAAATACAGAAAACTCTTTGAATGAGAAGGTGTGTCCAAACTTTTGGTCTGTACTGTATATCCAGCGTAAGTATAGTTCACAAGTATACTGCTCAGACTGTAAGAACAGAACAACGCTTGTATTGCCAAATCCAAAGTGGATTAGCAAACGAGACCACTACAGTATATTAATAAGCATATTTATATACACACTAAGCAGATAAGATAGCAAACAAAGGGCCAGTTATTAGATAATAACTGTAAGATCACTTCACGTGTCAATATTCAAGTTCCTGACAACATTATGATAGAGGCACAGATGAGGACAATGTCATTAAAGGGGTACCTTCAAATAAAGCAGGAAAACGTCAGTCTCTCATTGAGGCCATTAGGTGACTAGGGCTGAAACCGATATATCCATTCGGCTTCCTTTTGAAGTATCCATCAGTCCCAGTCACCTCTCCTCACTGACGGTCGGGCTTGGGCTGTCCTTTACCTTTGAACATGATAGCCATACATTAATGTTTCTAGACGTCAGAGTCACCAAGCAGGAGGATAGATTGATAACAACTAATTTTAGAAAGGTAACTGCTACAAACAATCTCCTACATTGGGAGAGTTACCACCCCACCACGCTGAGGGGTCAATACCTGAGAATGAAAAGAAATTGCTCAGATAGAGAGAATTTCCATCCAGTCCCAGTCACCTAATGGCCTCAATGAAAGACTGACATTTTCCTGCTTTATTTAAAGGTACCCCTTTAATGACATTGTCCTCATCTGTGCCTCTATCTTAATGCTATCTTATTATCTGCTTAGTGTGTATATAAATATGCCTATTAATATACTGTAGTGGTCTCATTTGCTAATCCACTTTGGATTTGGCAATACAAGTGTTGTTCTGTTCTTACAGTCTGAGTAGTATACTTGTGAACTATACTTACGCTGGATATACATCGGGGTTTGCTCCCGATGGTAACGCATGTGCGTTCCACGTTGGAGCGCATAGAGAGCCAGACCAGAAGCGAGAGTCGCGTGCTTCCGGTCTCGGCCTGTACAGCGCGTCACATGATGCGTGCTGTTCTTGCTCACTTCCGGGTTAATCGGGGCGTGCGTTCCACTTACCAGTATGGCGCCTCGTGGTTTTGATTGTAAGCTTTACCACTGCCACCAATAGTATTGCTCGATCTTGCTTATCAGAGTACTACTACAGGTACTTATTGGATGACTTCTGGATGTTGCATCTATTTAAACCTGCGATATCCGGTCATTGAGTGCTGATCATGCCATGACTGGAGCTCCCACATGTTCTGACTGGAGGCGGTAACCGTGAGTTATATGGTGACTGATGTATTCAGTCTTCTTGTCGGTTGTTTTCAGGTGACACTTGCCTAAATTGTGCCATTTTGTGCATTTACCCAGCGATTATCTTGGCTGGATGTTTTGCATTGCTGTGTATATGATGATTGATCATGTTCACCTCTGTTTGCACTGTGTTATGGCTTCTAAATAATGTACCTGTCGATCCAGTTCTGCTAGTATACTATCTTATGTGATATCTGTGTGGTCTCCAGTGATATTTATGTATCGACACATTTTAAATTCACTTTTCTAAGTCCCCTGATGAACCCTCCACGAACGTGAGGGGGAAACGCGTTGGCACGTGGGGATTACCACTCTTTAGAGTTAAGGCTCATCTGCAGGGTATAATAGGGATAGGATCGGGACAGAGTGCTCCTACCTTTCAGTTGCATCTCTTGGCTGAGACAAGCATAGGGCCCTAGGCTAGGGTCAGCCAGTTGCCCCGTATACCAATACCATCCCTATTCTATTACCATATACCTTTGCAGCTATTGCCCTAAGTGGTATGTTTTTGCATTTGTATTTATTGCACATGTTTTTGTTATTTGATAACCCTGAAGGGGTGGTTTTAATTTGAGATATAATAAAAGTTAATTTTTAGGTACTGCCCACTGGGACTATATATAATCAGCGATATCTAGTGTTAGTGTACATAATCGTACTACCCACACATTTATATGTACTTATAGTCCACAGCTACAGTGATGGCCAAAAGTATTGGCACCCCTGCAATTCTGTCAGATAATACTCAATTTCTTCCAGAAAATGATTGTAATCACAAATGCTTTGGTAATAATATCTTCATTTAATTTGTCTTCAATGGAAAACCACAAAAAGAATTGTCAAAAAGCCAAATTGGATATAATTACACACCAAACATAAAAAAGGGGGTGGACAAAAGTATTGGCACCCTTTGAAAAATCATGTGATGCTTCTCTAATTTGTGTAATTAACAGCACCTGTTACTTACCTGTGGCACATAACAGGTGGTGGCAATAACTAAATCACACTTGCAGCCAGTTGAAATGGATTAAAGTTGACTCAACCTCTGTCCTGTGTCCTTGTGTGTACCACATTGAGCATGGAGAAAAGAAAGAAGACCAAAGAACTGTCTGAGGACTTGAGAAGCAAAATTGTGAGGAAGCATGAGCAATCTCAAGGCTACAAGTCCATCTCCAAAGACCTGAATGTTCCTGTGTCTACCGTGCCCAGTGTCATCAAGAAGTTTAAAGCCCATGGCACTGGCTAACCTCCCTAGATGTGGACGGAAAAGAAAAATTGACGAGAGATTTCAACGAAAGATTGTGCGGATGGTGGCTAAAGAACCTCGTTTAACATCCAAACAAGTTCTAGCTGCCCTGCAGTCCGAGGGTACAACAGTGTCAACCCGTACTATCCGTCGGCGTCTGAATGAAAAGGGACTCTATGGTAGGATACCCAGGAAGACCCCACTTCTGACCCAGAGACATAAAAAAGCAAGGCTGTAGTTTGCCAAAACTTACCTGAGAAAACCAAAAACTTTTTGGAAGAATGTTCTCTGGTCAGATGAGACAAAAGTCGAGCTTTTTGGGAAAAGGCATCCACATAGAGTTTACAGGAAAAAAAAGAGGCCTTCAAAGAAAAGAACACGGTCCCTACAGTCAAACATAGCGGAGGTTCCCTGATGTCTTGGGGTTGCTTTGCTTCCTGTGGCACTGGACTGCTTGACCGTGTGCATGGCATTATGAAGTCTGAAGCCTACCAACAAATTTTGCAGCATAATGTAGGGCCCAGTGTGAGAAAGCTGGGTTTCCCTCAGAGGTCATGGGTCTTCCAGCAGGACAATGACCCAAAACACACTTCAAAAAGCACTAGAAAATGGTTTGAGAGAAAGCACTGGAGACTTCTAAAGTGGCCAGCAATGAGTCCAGACCTGAATCCCATAGAACACCTGTGGAGAGATCACAAAATGGCAGTTTGGAGAAGGCACCCTTAAAATCTCAGGGACCTGGAGCAATTTGCCAAAGAAGAATGGTCTAAAATTCCAGCAGAGCATTGTAAGAAACTCATTGATGGTTACTGGAAGCGGTTGTTCGCAGTTATTTTGTCTAAAGGTTGTGCTACCAAGTATTAGGCTGAGGGTGCCAATACTTTTGTCTGGCCCATTTTTGGAGTTCTGTGTAAAATGATCAATGATTTGACTTTTTTTTCATTCTCTTTTGTGTTTTTTCATTGCAAGCAAAATAAATTAAGATATTATTACCAAAGCATTTGTGATTGCAATCATTTTCTGGAAGAAATTGAGTATTATCTGACAGAATTTCAGGGGTGCCAATACTTTTGTCCAGCACTGTATAATGTATATGTATTTCACATATATACAGATGCATTAGACAATTACATGTATATATTACACACACATATGTACAGACTACAGTACACTACACACGCATATGTAAACACACATACATTACACATTTACCTTTTGTGCAGGTCTCCAGGGTAACCAGAAGAGATGGGACGACATCTTCTCCTCAGCAGGCAGGGTAGACAGTCTTCCCCCCATCCTCTGTCTCGACTGCTGTCCTTAAA
Organism: Rhinella marina; assembly: GCA_900303285.1. Classification (NCBI taxonomy): domain Eukaryota; kingdom Metazoa; phylum Chordata; class Amphibia; order Anura; family Bufonidae; genus Rhinella; species Rhinella marina. Next base: position 15,330 of record ONZH01021703.1, read on the forward strand.
CAACATTACAGTACAGGAAGAGGATGCTGCAGTGAGGTCAGGGAAAAGGAGCAGAGTGAGGGAGGGTAGCACTGGGGAGACTTCTGATGGCAGCAGCACATCTTGCTGTAGCTGCTGAAAAACTGCCCTCACATCAGCAGTGCAGCCCCTAAGGGTATGTGCAGGCTGCCTGATGCTAGAGGCATCTCCTCATGGTAGGAGTGGGCCCTTGCTGGGGGGAGGGGGAAGCTGGAGCACACCCTGCAGAGGAGAAGTAGTGAGGGGAGCTGGAAGGTGGAGCCAGAGCCCCTGGCAAGTACTCTGGACAGAGCTGTTGCACTAATTGTAATAAGGGAGCGGGGCCTTTCCTCCACTGCTGGCACCCTTCCGCTACAGGCCCCATAGCAGCTGGGTGGTCTGCCTCTATTAGAGGTACGCCACTGACCTAAAGGTAGATGTTCTGTTTTCACAAATAGTATTGTGTATATAACGAAAAGTTATTAACATAAAAGATGGGTAAAGTCAAAGAATCCAGGAAAGATGGGTGATTTCAGCAAGGAGTAGTTTGCTGAGGCACTTTTAAAGTGTTTTATTGACCTGAATTTTTAAAGGGAGTCTTTCACCTGTTTTTCACCTATATAACTAACAGCAGTGCCCCACAGAAGATTGAAAATATAATCACAGCTGGCTAAATTAGCCTATACACCCTACTTGACCCAGATATAAAGTGGACTTATTTATACAATAGTTAAAATACAACTTTTATTTATTGCTTCTAAAATAAACAGTGAGTGGTCCCTATTAACCCCCTCCCGCCCAGCGCCGTACATGTACGGCGCAGCAAGACGTGACTTACCGCCCAGCGCCGTACATGTACGGCGCGCTGATCGGGCCAGGTGCAGGAGCTGCGCCCGCCGATCAGCGGCGGGGATCCGGCAGTGCCCAGGTGCCGGACCGCTGGGGAATGCGCCAGCATCGGCGAAAACACAGATGCCGGCGCATTAACCCTTCATGTGCCGCGGTCAGCGCTGACCGCAGCACATGAGGTGTGCGCATGTTCAGGATGGCGAGCGGGGGAACCATCGGGTCCCCGTGCTGCTGTGACGGGGACCCAATGGCTTGGATGGCAGACCGATGACTTCCTTAGGCATCGTGGCTGCCATCCCTGCGAGACTGTGCGATCCAGCCCCCTGGATCGCAAAGGAAGCAGGCTGTAAGTGTATTACTGTGAGTAATACACTTATAGCCAATGCATTACAATACAACAGTATTGTAATGCATTGTGCAGGGGATCAGACCCCCAAAAGTTGAAAAAAAGGTGAAAAAAAGTTAAAAAATAAAGTAAAAAAAAAAAGTAAAAGTTTCAAGTAAAAAAAGAAAAAACGCCATTTTCCCCCCAATAAAGTAAAAAAAATTGTTAAAAAAGAAAAAGTAGGCATATTAGGTATCGCCGTGTCCGTATCGACCGGCTCTATAAAAATATCACATAATCCATCCTGCCAGGTGAACACAGTAAAAAATAAAAAATAAAAACAGTGCCAAAACAGCCATTTTTTGGTCACCTTCCCCCACAAAAAGTGTAATACTACGCGCGATCAAAAAGGCGTATTTACCCCAAAATGGTACTAATAAAATCGTCATCTCGTCCCGCAAAAAAATGATACCCTACCTAAGACAATCGCCCAAAAAATAAAAAAAAATATGGCTCTCAGGCTCCACGTCCTGTTTTTCTTTCCTGATTCGATCCTGATTTTTTCAGGACCCATTGAAATGAATGGATCCAGATCAGGATCAGGATCGAATCAGGAAGAAAAACAGGACGTGTGAATG
>ONZH01021704.1:0-43798 GCA_900303285.1 Rhinella marina
TGTGAAACTGTCTGCTCAGCAGTGTATGTAATCCTGTCATGTGTGATACTGTCTACAGTGTTGTGCATCTAAGCCTATTTTGTGTGATACTGCGTGAAGAGTTGTGTATCTCATTATATCATGTGTAATAATATCTTCAGAGTCGTGTATCTCATTATATCATATGTGATACTGTCTGTAGTGTTCTGCATCTAAGCCTATCATGTGTGATTCTGTCTGCTGAGCTGTGTATCTAATTCTGTTCTGTGTGATACTGTCTGCTAAGCTATGTATCTAATTCTATTAGGTGTGATACTGTCTTGAAGTTATTGTGCTTATCTGTATAGAGTATGATACTGTTTGCTGAGCCGTGTATCTAATCCTATCATGTGTGATACTATCTGCTAAGTTGTGTATCTAATCTTATTCTGGGTGACAGTGTCTGCTAAGCTGCGTATCTATTCCTATCATGTGTGATACTGTCTGCTCAGCTTTGTATCTAATCATATTATGTGTGATACTGTTTGCAGAGTTGTGTATCTAATCCTATCATGTGTGATACTGCCTGCTAAGCTATTGTGTGTAAGCTACCTTGTGTGATGGTTTTCTGCTTAGCTGTGTATCTAATTCTGTTAGGTGTGATAATGTTTATGAAGCTATTGTGTTTATCTGCATAGAGTGTGATACTGTCTGCTGAGCCATGTTTCTAATCCTACCTTGTGTGAAACTGTCTGCTGAGCTGTGTATCTAATCCTATCTTGTGTGATACTATCTGCAGCATTGTGCATCTAATCCTATCATGTGTGATACTGTCTGCTGAGCTGTGTATCTAATCCTATTATGTCTGATACTGCCTGCTGGGTTGTGTATCTAATCCTGTCATGTGTGATACTGTCTACAGTGTTGTGCATCTAAGCCTATTTTGTGTGATACTGTGTGAAGAGTTGTGTATCTCATCATATCATGTGTGATACTGTTTTCGGAGTCGTGTATCTAATCCTATCCTGTGTGAGATACTGTCTGCTAAGCTATGTATCTAATCCTATCCTGTGTGAGATACTGTCTGCCGAGCTGTGTATCTAATCCTATCCTGTGTGAGATACTGTCTGCCGAGCTGTGTATCTAATCCTATCATGTGTGAAACTGTCTGCTGAGCTGTGTATCTAATCCTATCCTGTGTGATACTGTCTGCAGCATTGTGTATCTAATTCTATCATGTGTGATAATGCCTGCCAAGCTGTGTATCTAATCCAATCCTGTGTGAGATACTGTCTTCTAAGCTGTGTATCTAATCCCATATTTTGTGATACTGTCTGCTGAGTTGTGTATCTAATCCTATTATGTGTGATACTGCCTGAAGAGTTGTATATCTAATCCTATCATATGTAATACTGTCTGCAGAGTCGTGTTTCTAAGCCCATTGTGTGTGATACTGCCTGTAGCATCGTGCATCTAAGCCTACTATGTGTGATACTGCCTGAAGAGTTGTGTATCTAATCCTATCATATGTAATACTGTCTTCAGAGCTGTGTATCTAATCCTATCCTGTGTGAGATACTATCTGCCAAGCTGTGTATCTAATCCTATCTTTTGTGATACTGCCTGCTGGGCTGTGTATCTAATCCTATTCTGCATGAAGAGTTGTGTATCTCATGAAATTATGTGTAATACTGTCTTTAGAGTCTTGTATCTAATCTGTGTGATACTGTCTGTAGCATCGTGCATCTAAGCCTACTATGTGTGATACTGCCTGAAGAGTTGTGTATCTAATCCTATCATATGTAATACTGTCTTCAGAGCTGTGTATCTAATCCTATCCTTTGTGAAATACTGTCTGCCGAGCTGTGCATCTAATCCTATCATGTGTGATACTGTCTGCTGAGCTGTGTATCTAATCCTATCCTGTGTGATAATGTCTGCTGAGCTGTATGTCTAATCCTATCCTGTGTGATACTGTCTGCTGAGCTGGGTATCTAATCCTACAGTGTGTGGTACAGCCTGCTGAGCTGTGTATCTAATCCCAAGTGTTGGGAGTGGAACTGAGGGAGTTGGGAGTTTTGTTACACAGTGGCTCATTTTACACCTGCGTTTAACTATTCTGGTATTGAGCTCCGTCATAGGGGCTCAATAACGGAATAAAACGCTTCAGTTTTCTCACCATTCATTGTCAATGGGGACAAAACTGAACTGAAGACAACAGAATGCTCCTAAAAGCATTCTGTTCTGTCTCCAGTCTAGGAATCCTCACCAAGACAGATCGGTTATGGCCCCCAATGCAAGTGAATGGGGAAGGATCCGTTTGGTGTGACACACTAGTAAACTGATCCGTCCTCTATTGACTTTCAATGGAGTCCACGACGAATCCGTTTAACAGTTGATAAAGATAATACAACCGGATCCGTTCATTATGGATCCACATGGTTGTATTATCTGCACGGATCTGGCGGGCCCCTTGACCCGCCGGATCCGTGCTTAACGCTAGTGTGAAAGTAGCCTTAGTTTCCCAGGTTTTCCTGTCTCTCTTTCTTACAACCCCTGGCAAAAATTATGGAATCACCAGTCTCTGAGGATGTTCCTTCAGTTGTTTAATTTTGTTGAAAAAAAAACAGATCACAGACATGACAAAAAACTAAAGGCATTTCAAATGGCAACTTTCTGGCTTTAAGAAATACTAGAAGAAACCAAGAAAAATAATTGTGGTAGCCAGTAACAGTTACATTTTTAGAACAAGCACAGGGAATAGATTATGCAATCACTCAATTCTGAGGAAAAAATTATGGAATCACAAAAAACAAACAAGCAAAATAACACTCCAACACATCACTAGTACTTTGTTGCACCACCTCTGGCTTTTATAACCGCTTGCAGTCTCTGAGGCATTGACTTAATGAGTGACAAACAGTACTCTTCATCAATCTGGCTCCAGCTTTCTCTGATTGCTGTTGCCAGATCAGCTTTGCAGGTTGGAGCCTTGTCATGGACCATTTTCTTTAACTTCCACCACAGATTTTCAATTGGATTGAGATCCGGACTGTTTGCAGGCCATGATTGACCTTATGTGTCTTTCTTCAAGGAATGTTTTCACAGTTTTTGCTCTATGGCAAGATGCATTATCATTTTGAAAAATGATTTCATCATCCCCAAACATCCTTTCGATAGATGGCATAAGAAAAGTGTCCAAAATGTAAATGTAAAGCTGTGTATTTATTGAAGATGTAATGACATCCATCTCCCCAGTGCTTTTACCTGATATGCAGCCCCATATCATCAATGACTGGAAATTTGCATGTTTTCTTCAGACAGTCATCTGCATAAATCTTTTTGGAACGGCACCAAACAAAAGTTCCAGCATCATCACCTTGCCCAATGCAGATTTGAGATTCATCACTGTATATGACTTTCATCCAGTCATCCACATCCCACGATTGCCTTTCCTTAGCCCATTGTAACCTTGTTTTTTTCTGTTTAGATGTTAGTGATGGCTTTCTTTTAGATTTTCTGTATGTAAACCCCATTTTCTTTAGGCGGTTTCTTACAGTTTGGTCACAGACGTTGACTCCAGTTATCTCCCATTTGTTCCTCATTTGTTTTGTTGTACATTTTCTGTTTTCAAGGCATATTGCTTTAAGTTTTCTGTCTTGATGCTTTGATGTCTTCCTTGGTCTACCAGTATGCTTGCCTTTAACCACCTTCCCATGTTGTTTGTACTTGGTTTTAGACACAGCTGACTGTGAACAACCAGCATCTTGTGCAACACTGCGTGATGATTTACCCTCTTTAAGGGGTTTGATAATCCTCTCCTTTTATTTCAATTGACATCTCTGGTGTAGGAGCCATGATTCATGTCAGTCTACTTGTTGCAACAGCTCTCCAAGGTGTGATCACTCCTTTTTACCTGGATACTAACGAGCAGATTGAATCTGATGCAGGTGTTATTGTATGTAATGAAGATTTGCAGGGTGATTCCATAATTTTTCCTCAGAATTTAGTGATTCCATAATTTGTTCTATAATTTGTGCTTGTTCTAAAAATGTAACTGTTACTGGCTACCACAATTATTTTTCTTGATTTCTTTTAGTATTTCTTCCATAATAGTATTCCATAATTTTTGCCAGGGGTTGTACAATTCCCTCTTAGCTACGGAGGTTTTATGTTGCAGAATAGATCTGAGCAGGAGGTCAGATGGAGGGAGAGATAAAAAGTTCCTTGCTGAGTGCAGGGGTTTTAGGGTGTTTTAGGCAGTACAGGAAAATAGTGGTGATAGTTGTGAGAAGCAGTGAATATTTCATTAGTTACAATTCTGGTATAATTAGATTTTGTGCACTTTTAGTTTAGTTTGAATTTTGCATGAAGATGTCTCAGAAGAACTAAAGCCTTTCATTTACACGTCTAGGTGTGAACAATAGAGGGGGGACTGTTTTTCCCTTAATCAGGGACTAATAAAAGAAAACCTGGATACAAGGGTGAATAGTCAGGTAATAAAGACACAGGGAATGGAGACTGGAACCTTGACATAAGCAATAAATATGAGGCCTGGACACTTAGATGAGTGCTAAATGCTGACATACCAGGGTTAAACACAGATGATTTTCAGCCAAAGCCAGAAGTATAATTCCTTCCTTTATATTTCTAATTTCTTTCCAATCCATTTCTGTTGCAGGTCTGCTGTAAATCCTCATCCAAAAAATTTTATGTGTATTTAGTCTTAGTGCATTCACGTGACCATATTTTTGGTCTGCATCAGATCCACATTTTTTGAGGACCCATTCATTTCTATGGGGGCAAAAAAGATGTGGACAACACCATGTGCTGCCTGCATCTGAATGTCTGCTCCATGGCCCCACCAAAAATATATATAACTTGTCCTATTCTTGTCTGTTTTGCAGCGGGAATTCTCCATTGGCAATACAGGGTGGGCAATCTATATTTATTGGCAATGCATGCAATATGAGGAGGGAGGTCGAAATAGGATTGTATACTGGAACTACTGGTGGAAACACAGGAGCATTATACACTGGAACTATTAAATATATCTACAGACACTTCAGGAGGCATTATGTCAAAAGAAAAAAAGTTTGGTACCGTAGTGAGAAATCTTGATGTTCTCCAAAGGAGAAACAATATAAAATATTGTAATTTGATACCCTTTAATGGCTAACTAAGGGTTTGTTCACATGGCTGTTGTGTGTCTGTGGCCGTATTGCAGCCTGCATACAGAGTTTCCGCAATACACGGGCACCGGCCATGTGAACCCTGCATCACGGATCGCGGACCCATTCTTTTGAATGGGTCCGCAATCACGGAGATGCAGTGTGGTACAGAACTGAGGCACGGATTGGAACCCCACGGAAGCACTAATGAGTGCATCCGTGGTGTTTCTGTCCGTGCCTCCGCACCGCAAAAACATAGAACTTGTTCTATGTTTTTGTGGTGTAGACAGTCGGATGTGAATCCCATTGAAGTGAATGGGTCCATGATCCACATACAAAAGCACCACAGTAGGTGCCTATGCACTGCGGACCGCAAAAATCTCGGTCCTCAGCATGGGCATGGCCACACAACGGCCATGTGAACGAGCCCTAAAATACATGTTATAAAGTGGCAAGCTTTCAAGACTCTGAGGTCCCTTCTTCAAGGCTAGGAATGAAAAAATCTCTGAAGAAACATGGATATAAGAACAGAGAGGTGGAGTAATAAATTGCAAAACACCAACAATAAGAGGAATGATCTTGGAGAAATAGTCCTTAATTAGTTCACAGATAAACTGTGTGAGAGTTAGTTAGGCTACTTTCACACTAGCGTTATTGTTTTCCGCTGAGTTCCGTCATAGGGGCTCAATACCGGAAAAAACGCTTCAGTTTGTTTAAATTAAACCCTGAATCAGAAGTACTATACATTTTTTCTAAAGGTGCACAGACCTGGGTCTGCCAATGGGTGAAGGTCCGAACCGCCAAAATAATTTTTAAAAAATGTAAGGGGGACAAAACCAGTGGCATGTAGTGCTCCATGAAAAGTTTTTTTTCTAAAAATAGGCTCCGCCTCAGGGACTGAAGACAATAAGAATGTATTGTGTTATATTTTCCAATTGCAACATGAATGGGCTTCTATAACTTACTTATATTGTAATCAGGCCTCATCCACAAGACAGGGAAATACAGGCACTGAAATACAGCAGCACCTCCCCGACCTCTCTTATCTGAGCAGTGGCTGAGTGTACAGTATTTACACAAAGGAGAGCTCCTTATCTCTATCTGTATCACACTCTATACAGATACATACAATAGCATTATAGACAGTATCACACCTAATAGAATTAGATTAGACACAGCTCAGCAGAAAACTATCACACAAGTTAGGATTAGATACACAGCTCAGCAGACAGTATCACACTCTATACAGATACATACAATAGCTTCATAGACAGTATCACACCTAATAGGAATAGATACATAGCTCAGCAGACAGTATCACACAGAACAGAATTAGATAATCAGCTCAGCAGACAGTATCACACAAGGTAGGATTAGATACATGGCTAAGCAGACAGTATCACATTTTATACAGATAAACACAATAGCTTCATAGACAGTATCACACCTAATAGAATTAGATACACAGCTCAGCAGAAAACTATCACACAAGGTAGCTTACACACAATAGCTTAGCAGGCAGTATCACACATGATAGGATTAGATACACAACTCAGCAGATAGTATCACACATGATAGGATTAGATACACAACTCTGCAAACAGTATCACACATGATAGGATTAGATATGCAGTTCAGCAGACAGTATCACACTGGATGGGATTAGATACACAGCTGATCAGACAGTATCACACATGATAGGATTAGATACACAGCTTAGCAGGCACTGTCACCCAGAATAAGATTAGATACACAACTCAGCAGATAGCATCACACATGATAGGATTAGATACACAGCTCAGCAGACAGTATCACACAGGATAGGATTAGATACACAGCTCTGCAGACAGTATCACACATGACAGGATTAGATACACAGCTCAGCAGATAATCAATAGGTATTTTAAATGTCATGCTAAAATTGCGGTATATACTGACACCCTGAATTGTATTATGTACATTTTTAACATGTAATGGGACTGTTAAAAGTATATAATAATCTATGCATAATACTGTGGTTGGTGTGTGTTATTTTGCATATAACAAATATAATACTAGACTAGCACTGTATACTGATAGCAACTGTATCTAAATCATAGTATGTGGCATATAGAATTAAGGTGAACAATTGCACAGGTCAAAATATGATAATCATTGCACGCTAAAAAAACTAGTTGTATAACTAGTAACACCATGCGCCACCTGGTGTCTGAAACTTGTATAGCTAGTTACACCATGCGCCACCTGGTGTCTGAAAGTTGTATTGCAATTTATCCAATTTAGATATAACGTCATTTCGTGACACACATCTCAGGACATGTTGAGATAAGTGATAAGTTAAGTGTGGACACATCTATACCACCAGAACACATATTGTACAGTACCAAAACCTTAGAAAGACCCACACAGTGACTGTTTTAATATGTTGACCCTCTAAGATATTCACCTTGGGAAAATTTGGACATTTTGTGCTTTTGGCCTTTTTAGTAAAACAGAATGAATTTAGGTGGACAAAATGAAAATAGCATTTTTTCCTAACTTCTTTGTGATTTATTGGCCTATCTTTCACATTCACCATGTGGCCTTAAAGAAACATACATTACCACACATTCATATATTCCTGCTATTTGGAATGATACCCTATATGTGTTTTTTACAGATATTTTGGGCTCACTGGAAGACTTCATGGGATTGCAGCGCATTTTGGATTTTGGAGGCCTACTTTTCTATTGCTGATTTTATGGCATTATACCGCCAGACCACATGTTGTGCAGTACCAAAACCTGAGAAACACTCATAAAGTGACTACTTTTTAATGTGTTGACCCCTTGAGGTATTCATCTTTGGACACTTTGTGCTTTTGGCTTTTGTAGGAAAATTTTGTCAATTTAGGTGGATGAAATGAAAATACTTTTTCACCATACTGCCAGAACAGATTTTGTCAACTGCTGAAACAAAAATAGCACCTTTTATTTAATTACCCACCCTTCCCAACCACCCATTCTTCTTTGAGAAAGAGAGAGATTTATTTTGATTGTGTTTAGGCACAGTAAGAAATATAAGTTCCATCACAACCTATTTATAAAAGAACAGAATGTTTTTGACCAAATACAAGAAATTCTTCATCTTGTGTGTTATGGTAATATATGAAAATTTGGGGCAAATATGGTATATTAATAAAGTGTGATATTCCTTGAAACAATTTTATATACAGAGGCCAGGGTTTGATGGACACTGGGAACAATTATATCTGGTGTCTCTTCGAATTCCATTGTTTGAATAAACCATGCACTTCTTCTGTGGGTTAGTTTTGCTTCCAGTATGAGAAATGATGTCTGGGAAATGTCTTTTGCTCAGTGTACTGACAAACCTGGACCCGGAGCTCATAGGAATATCACCTGTGGGTACAGTAGTGATATTATAACTTCCTTTTGAAAAATGAGAAAAGAACCCTGATTTCCAGATTCTTTGTATGCCACATAGGAATTGTATACTGCTAACTGCAGCAGATAGAGGGAAACCTTTTTGTACCAGTGCTTGGATTTTCATAGTGCCAGTGTATGGTTTCATCATTTGGTCGTTGACATCTATTGCCCCATGTACTTATTATATTCAATTACACAGAGTGGATTTTCGGTATGTGTCTGTCTGACTAAGACATACTGGGACTATGGAATTCTCATGGATTGTGCTGAATAACAAAACATTTTTCTTATCTCTGTATTTCACAGCCAGCAATTCTAAGCTCGACAGAGACACTGATTCTCCTCTCCTTTAGATTTTGTGACTGTGGGAAGGCTCTCTTATTTTTTTTTAAATTGTTCCACAGGACATGGTACCCCTCATACAAGTATCTAAACAGTATACGGTATACAGGTTCAGGCGGACTCGTAGTCAGGCAGTGCAATGGTCAGAAGTCCAGACAAACTTATAGGTGACGATAAGCAGAGCTGTAATCAGGCAATGCAGGGGTCAATAGTCCAGGTAATCCAAATAGCAGGCAGAATAGTAGACAGGCAATGCAGGGGTCAATAGTCCAGGTAATCCAGGTAAAAGGCAGAATTGTAGACAGGTAATGCAGGGGTCAATAGTCCAGGTAATCCAGGTAGCAGGCAGACAGGCAGTGAAGGTCAGGGTTAATGGGCAAAGTCCAGAACTCAGCAGGTCAGAGCAGAAGGCAGCTTCAGCAGAGGTAACAGGTATGACAACCACGCTTGAGCACTTGCTGGTCAGTGAAGCTGCCCTAAATACCCGAAACCCCCCTGGCAGTGAGGGCCCCAAATAGAATGTCTTACTCCAGATGATCCTCCTGTCCAGGATGTCCTTGACTTCAAATACATTGTCGACAGTGATAGGAGGAGGGTTCTGTGAAGTGCCTTTGCAGAACCTGTTAAAGACAGCTGGTTTAAGTAATGAAACTTGAAATGAGTTGGGAATCCACAAGGTAGCTGGTAGCTTGAGTTTGTAGTCAACAGGATTGCTGGATTAATTTTCTTGATTACTGGAAATGGTCCCAAGAATCGCGGAGCCAGTTTGTAAGAGGAAAGTCTGAGACGAATATTTTTGGAAGAAAGCCATACCTTGTCTCCAATGGCAAACTGAGGAGGAGGTCTGCGCCTCTTACCTGCTAACCTTTTCATCTGATCTGCTGTTCTCTGAAGAGATTCCCTAGTGTCAAACCAGACCCGAGAGAACTGCTCCACATAAGAATCTGCCGCAGGAACCCCAGAGGAAGGCTGCACAGGAAGAGGAACATTTGGATCTCGACCATAGACCACAAAAAAATGGAGATTTACCTGTGGCTTGGCTGACATGATTGTTATGAGCAAACTCCACCCAGGGAAGAAGATTCATTCACCGAGTCGTCTTGATGGGCATTGGTAAAATGTCGCAGGAAGTTGATTAATGCGCTCCACCTGGCCATTAGACTGTGGGTGGTAAGCAGAGGATAAGTCCAAAGACACATTCAGAGACTTACATAAAGCTCTCCAGAAGCGGGAGGTGAACTGTACTCCTCTATCCAAGACAATGTGGTGAGGAAATCCATGCAGGCGGAAAAAATGAAAAATGAATAACTCAGCCAGACGGGCAGCAGAAGGGAGACCTGGAAGCGGAATAAAATGTGACATTTTGGAAAAACGGTCAACGACAACCTAGATGACTGTACAACTATTTGAGACAGGTAAATCGGTAACAAAGTCCATACCAATATGCGGCCAGGGGACCTCAGGCACTGGCAGTGGCAATAATAGACCTGCAGGTCTAGACCTAGGAGATTTGTTCTGGGCACCCAAGGTACAGGAAGTCACAAAGTCTCTAATATCAGTTGACATGAATGGCCACCAGTAATGTCGGGAGATGAGATTCAATGTTCCACATTGACCTGGATGGCCAGCAATCTTGGATGCATGTCCCTACAGCAAAACTTTCCTTCGTTTGGACTCTGGAACAAAGATCTTACCTGGGGGAACCTTGGACAGGTTAACTGGGACTACTTTAGTTGGTTCAATGATGAACTTGGGTTCGTCTTCCGAATACATGGTTTCAAAGGACCTGGAGAGAGCATCGGCCTTGGTATTTTTGTCAGCAGACTGGAAATGAAGCTGGAAATTGAATCAGGTAAAAAAGAGAGACCAACGAGCCTGACGAGGATTGAGCCGTTGAGCCGTCTGCAAGTAGGTCAGGTTCTTGTGATCGGTGTAAATTATGACTGGCAGAATAGAACCTTCCAGAAGATACCTCCACTCCTCTAAAGCCATCTTAATTGCCAAAAATTCCCTGTCTCCAATGAAATAGTTTCTCTCAGCAGCAGAAAATAACTTAGAAAAAACCCACAAGGAGACATACGACCTGAGGCATTTTTCTGTGACAGAACCCGCCCCGGCTCCAATGGAGGATACGTCCACCTCCAAGAAGAACTGTTTGTTGGGTTCTGGGCGTCTAAGGATCGGGGCTGAAGAGAACGCCTTCTTGAGGGAGGAAAATGAAGTCTCCGCTTCAGGGGACCATTGTTTGGGATTGGCACTCTTTCTGGTCAGAGCAGAAATTGGAACTGTCAAAGTAGAAAAGGTATGGATAAACTGTCGATAATAGTTAGCAAAACCCAAGAACCTCTGTATTGCCTTCAAACCGGATGGATGGGGACAGTCGAGCACTGCAGCCACCTTTCCTGGATCCATTTTAAGACCCTGATCTGAGATGATGTATCCCAGAAAGGGCAGGGATGACTTTTCGAAGACACACTTCTCCAATTTAGCATCTAGACGATTTTCTCTTAATCGTTGTAAGACCACCTGCACATGCCTGCTTTGAGTTCTGATGTCCCTGGAGAAAATAAAAATATCATCCAAATAGACAACAACACAAGAATAGAGCAGATCACGAAAAATATCATTGATATGATCCTGGAAGACAGCAGGGGCATTACTGAGGCTGAAGGGCATAACAAGGTACTCATAATGGCCGTCCCTGGTATTAACCTGTTACTGCACCATGACATGCCTGCACGTCATGAGCTGCCCTGCCTTAAGGCACTAAGTCGTGCAGCCACGTCATGGCTTCTAACTGTCACACTGCCAAAGTGCAGGGTGACAGGATCGCAGGGCTGACTGTTTCTGACAGCTTAGGCTCTCAACAACACTCTGGGGGACCAATCAAAGCCCTCCCTCGCCCACGATCTCTGTGATTTGTCAGTCTGCAGAGACTGACCAATCGCAGAGTGCAGCAGCGCAGCTCCGATGTCCTTGAGGTAGCAGTGTCCCGATGGTTACCATGGCAACTGGACGCCATCCGGCTTGCCATTGTATATGAAAAAGGCAAAGGAGCCTGATCAGGCTTAGTGTAAAGTAAAAATACACTGTAGTACACTATATAGTGTACTGCAGTGTATTATATAGACATCAGATCCACTGGATCTTCAAGAACCAAGTGGGTCTGAGTCAAAAAAGTGTAAAAAAAAAAGTAAATAAAAAGAAAAACGTAAAAAAATCATTTTTTCCCATATACGCACATTTATAATTGAGTAAAAATAAATACAATAAAATAATAAAACACCCTAGACATGTTAGGTATCGCCACGTCTGTAACAACTTACTCTACAAAAACCCCTCAGATGAACACAGTAAAAAAAAAAAAAAAAAATTGTCAAAAAAGCCATTTTTTGTCACCTTACATCACAAAAAGCGTAATACCAAGCGATCAAAAAGGCATATTCCCCCCCAAAATAGTACCGATCTAACCGTCATCTCATCCCGCAAAAAAGTAGCCCCTACCTGAGACAAACGCCCAAAAAATATAAAAACTACAGCTCACACACTATGGAGAACATGATTTTTTTGGTTTCAAAAATGATATTATTGTGAAAAACTTAAATAAATAAAAAAAGTATACATGTTATGTATCGCCACGTCTATAACAACCGGCTCTACAAAAATCTCACATGACCTAACCCCTCAGGTGAACGCAGTAACAATGAATAAATAAAAGCTGTGCCAAAATTACCAATTTTTGGGTCACCTTGCCCCAAAAAGTGTAATAATGAATAATCAAAAAATCATATGTACCCAAAAATGGTACCAAAAAAAAAATTCAACTCTTCCTGCAAAAAATGAGCCCCTACACAAAATGATCGGAAGAAAAATAAAAAAGATATGGCGTTCAGAAAATGGAGACACAAAAACATATTTTTTCTCAAAAATGCTTTATTATGTAAAACTGAAACAAAGAAAGTAGACATATTTGATATATTCGCGTCCGTATAAAAATACCACATGATCTAACCTGTCAGATGAACATGATAAAAAACAAAAAATAAATACAGTGCCAAAGCATTCATTCTTTGGTTACCTTGCCTCCCCAAAAAAATAATATAGAGCGATTAAAAATCATATGTACCCCAAAATAGTACCAATAAAACTGTCATCTTTTCCCGTAGTTTCCAAAATGGGGTCACTTTTTGATTGTTTGTACTATAGGGTGCATCTGGGGGGCTTCAAATGGGACATGGTGTCTAAAAACCAGTCCAGCAAAATCTGCCTTCCAAAAGCCATACGGCGCTCCTTTCCTTCTGCGCCCTGCCGTGTGCCCATACAGCAGTTTACCACCACATGTGGGGTGTTTCTGTAAACCGCAGAATCAGGGTAATAAATACTTGAGTTTTGTTTGGCAGTTAACCTTAGATGTGTTAAAGAAAAAATGGACTAAAATGGAAAATCTTCCAAAAAAGTTAAATTTAGAAATTTCATCTCCATTTTCCTTTAATTCTTGTGGAATACCTAAAGGGTTAAGAAAGTTTATAAAATCAGTGTTAAGTAACTTGGGGGCTGTAGTTTCCAAAATGGGATCATTTATGGGGAGGTTCTACTATGTAAGCCCCACAAAGTGACTTCAGACCTGAACTGGTCCTTAAAATGTGGGTTTTGGAAATCTTCTTAAAAATTTTAAGAATTGCCTCTAAAATTCTAAGCCTTCTAATGTCCCCAAAAAAATAAAATTACATTTACAAAATGATGCAAACATAAAGTAGACATATGGGGAATGTTAAATAACAAATATTTTATGAGGTATCACTTTCAATTTTAAAAGCAGAGAAATTAAAATTTTGAAAATTGTGAATTTTTAAAAACTTTTGGTAGTTGGGATTTTTTCATAAATAAAGGTGACATATATTGACTCAAATTTATGACTGTTGTGAAGTACAATGTGTCACGAGAAAACAATCTCAGAATGGCTTGGATAAGTAAAAGTGTTCCAAAGTTATTACCACATAGAGTGACACATGTCAGATTTTCAAAAATAAGCCTGGTCAAGAAGGTGCAAAATGGCCCGGTCATTAAGGTGTTAAAAGCTGTCTTCCATTCATCACCCTCACGAATATGTATTAAATTGTATGCTCCACGTAAGTCCAGCTTAGAGAAGCCCCACGAAGTCTATCAAATAACTCAGAAATTAGCGGTAACGGGTACTTGTTCTTTATGGTGATCTTATTCAGACCACGGTAGTCTATACAGGGGTGAAGAGACTTTTTTTTCACGAAAAAGAATCCAGCCCCTGCTGGTGAAGAAGATTTCCTGATGAAACCCCTCTCGAGATTTTCCTTGATGTAATCTGCTGTTGCCCGTGATTCAGCAGGAGACAGAGGATAAACATGACCCCTAGGAGGAGATGTTCCTGGCAGCAGATCAATTGGGCAATCATAGGGCCAATGGGGTGGTAGTGTCTCAGCCTCCTTTTTATCAGACACATCCGCAAAAGAATGATAGGCCACCGACAAAGCTTCCAGATCTTTGGGACAAGATATAGAAACTTTAGGTTGAACAGAACGCAAACACTTGCCTTGGCACAGCTGTCCCCGTTGAAGAACCTCTCCTGAGCTCCAGTCGAGTACCGGATTGTGCATCCTAAGCCAATGCAAGCCCAGCAAGAGAGAATGAGACAGTTCTGGTAGAACATACAGAGAAATCTTCTCAAGATGTAATACTCCTACCTGCAGTTCCAATGGCTCAGTGACAAAAAGCACTGGTTCCGTCAACACTTGTCCGCTGACAGCTGTCACCAGCAAAGGATTCTTCAGCAGGTGTACAGCAATGTGATAATGATTCACCATAGCTTGGTGTATGAAGTTCCCCGCAGATCCAGAAAGGAAGCGGACATGGAGACCTTGGTATCTCCAAGAAACAGGATGACAGGTATTTGGAGAGTTGAACAGTTTTCGCCTAGAGCCACCTCCCCCAATGACCCTAAGTGCTGGAGTTTCCCGACTTCTGGGGGCAGCTGCGGACACGGAAACCTGGACCCTCGCAGTAGAGACAGAGTCCAGAAGACATACGATGGCGACGTTCTTCATCCGAGAGCCGAGTGAAATTTACCTGTATAGCTTCAGAATCCGGAAAGGTGGAGGTTAACGGAGGCTGAGACGTATTTGACCTAGACATTCATTCATTTCTCCCGACTGACCTCACGAGCCAGCTCACAAAACCGTATATCAATTTTTATAGCCAGAGAGACCAGAGACTCAAGGGAAGTGGGCACATCATGTCCAGCAAATTCGTCCTTAATACGTCCGAACAGACCATCCCAAAAGGCTGCTACCAAGGCCTCCTCGTTCCACGACACTTCAGATGCTAAGGTGAGGAAATGGATCACATACTGACCCACAGACCGGCTCCCCTGACGGATGTGCAGCAGAGAGGAGGCTACAGAAGAAGCTCGACCTGGCTCTTCAAACACCCACTTGAAAGAGTCCATAAATAGAGCCACATTACTGTTGATGGGTCCAGATCTCTCCCATATTGGATTTGCCCAGGCCAGGGCCTCTCCCTCGAGACGAGAGATGATGGACGCCAGTTTAGCTCGATCAGATTGAAAGTGGTGAGGAAGCAGCTCAAAGTGAATTGTGCACTGATTGAGACAACCCACAATAGGTTTTTGGGTTGCCACTGTAACGGGACGGAGCAGATAAACGAGGT
Organism: Rhinella marina; assembly: GCA_900303285.1. Taxonomy (NCBI): domain Eukaryota; kingdom Metazoa; phylum Chordata; class Amphibia; order Anura; family Bufonidae; genus Rhinella; species Rhinella marina. Next base: position 15,596 of record ONZH01021704.1, read on the forward strand.
CCAGAAGAAACTGATTGCACTGCAGCTGCAGCAGGGACAGCGGGAGCCTGTTCAGACTGTGCTGTAGAGATAGAATCCAGGCGAGCAGCTACATGCTGCAAGTAATTCACCACTTGTTTCTGGGTGGTACGCTGTTGTCCAAGTTCCTGCAGTATTTCAGACATTCCAGGTTTAGAGCCAGTGGGATCCATGGCTCAAGCATACTGTCACGACCAGAGGACTAGGAGTTATCCCAATATTGCCGTTTGCTGACTCCCAGAGTCAGGACACCGGTGTTTAAACCAGTCACCCAGTAAGCAGCTAACTGCAGGAGTGTGTACAGAGTCCAAAAGCAGCAGAGTAACATAGTAACATAGTAACATAGTTTATAAGGCCGAAAAAAAACATCTGTCCATCCAGTTCGGCCTGTTTTCCTACAAGTAACGGAACAGATGATCTTTACTGGCAGAAGGTAAACAAAAGTCACTTAAAACAACAGCAAAACAGAGTTCAGAGTAATACGGTATACAGGTTCAGGCGGACTCGTAGTCAGGCAGTGCAAGGTCAGAAGTCCAGACAAATTTACAGGTGACGATAAAGCAGAGCTGCAGTCAGGCAATGCAGGGGTCAATAGTCCAGGTAATCCAAATAGCAGGCAGAATAGTAGAAAGGCAATGCAGAGGTCAATAGTCCAGGTAATCCAGGTAACAGGCAGAATTGTAGACAGGCAATGCAGGGGTCAATATGGTGATGTCACGGACCCAATACTGACAGAAAGCCTTGTCTTAGTAGTGTATTCATTAGAGCTAATACAATTTTACCATTCATGCCCATATTGGATGGGCAATCAGGGAGATCCAACTGGCTGTCCTTTCCTTTGTACATCCTAAATGTATGTGTAGCCGGTACCACTTTCGCACAGCTTATACCTCTTGACACTGTATCTAGTAAAGTGGATTGGGGATTCATCAACTGCAACATTTTTCTTGGGGGGTATACATTTCTCTAAATTTCCCATTAAAGTATGACACAAGAGTCCTTAGTTTGTAAAGCCTGTCTTGCCCAGATGTATTGGTACTGCAACAAAGGAAGTGTTTGTCGAAATGTAAAAATCATAAAAATTTGGAAACGTGATGTGGCTATCACAGATGTGAAAATTGGCATATGATGTATGGGATTTGTGGACCAGTAGGATACGATGAATTAGGATTTTCTGCCAAATGTGCTGAGCTTATAAATTTGTCTGGTGCACAATTTCCTCGGATTGCACATTAATGCCAGTTTGTGCTGAAAATAGTGGAATGTTTGGGGTATTATTTCAGCTGGACCATACTAGATTTATGTAAAACTGAACAGATTGTGTTTGAGGCTGACTATGGACCTCAGCACTGGTAGTTTCACGCACAGATTCACCACTCTGTTTGCCACTACTGTGACTTGCTCTTTGTGCCACATGGTTGTAGATGGCCTTGGCACATGCTGGTACTTGCCAAACATTCCTCATCACTGACAACTAAAGTTTTTGTGGCATGTGGGTTTCACAATCAGAGCCACCAGAGCTGGACTCCACATAACTTTCCTCACTGGAGGAACAAGCAAAAGCATATGTCTCTTCAGTGCTGAAATGTCTGCTTACCATTTTATTTTATATAATTGACGAACAATGCATTCAAGTTGTTTGTAGGGCAGCGGGGGAAAATTTTTATGCCCTCTTGTGTCAATACCCAGTCTTATTGTACCACAACTGTAATCATTTACATATCTGTCTGAGACATAATTGCATGGCAAGCTTTGCAGCAATCTGACATTTCTGTCTGGGTGTGCTATACATATACAGTACAGACCAAAAGTTTGGACACACCTTCTCATTCAAAGAGTTTTTGGTATTTTCATGACTATGAAAATTGTAGATTCACACTGAAGGTCTCAAAACTATGAATTAACACATGTGGAATTATATACTTAACAAAAAAGTGTGAAACAGCTGAAAATATGTCTTATATTCTAGGTTCTTCAACGTAGCCACCTTTTGCTTTGATTACTGCTTTGCACACTCTTGGCATTCTCTTGATGAGCTCCAAGAGGTAGTCACCTGAAATGGTATTCCAACAGTCTTGAAGGAGTCCCCAGAGATGCTTAGCACTTGTTGGCCCTTTTGCCTTCACTCTGCGGTCCAGCTCACCCCAAACCATCTAGATTGGGTTCAGGTCTGGTGACTGTGGAGGCCAGGTCATCTGGCGTAGCACCCCATCACTCTCCTTCTTGGTCAAATAGCCCTTACACAGCCTGGAGGTGTGTTTAGGGTCATTGTCCTGTTGATAAATCAATGATGGTCCAACTAAATGCAAACCGGATGGAATAGCATGCCGCTGCAAGATGCTGTGGTTGCCATGCTGGTTCAGTATGCCTTCAATTTTGAATAAATCCCCAACAGTGTCACCAGAAAAGCACCCCACACCATCACACCTCCTCCTCCATGCTTCATTGTGGGAACCAGGCATGTAGAGTCCATCAGTTCACCTTTTCTGCGTCACACAAAGACACGGTGTTTGGAACCAAAGGTCTCAAATTTGGATTCATCAGACCAAAGCACAGATTTCCACTGGTCTAATGTCCATTCCTTGTGTTCCTTAGCCCAAACAAGTCTCTTTTGCTTGTTGCCTGTACTTAGCAGTGGTTTCCTAGCAGCTATTTTACCATGAAGGCCTGCTGCACACAGTTTCCTCTTAACAGTTGTTGTAGAGATGTGTCTGCTGCTAGAACTCTGTGTGGCATTGACCTGGTCTCTAATCTGAGCTGCTGTTAACCTGCGATTTCTGAGGCTGGTGACTCGGATGAACTTATCCTCCGCAGCAGAGGTGACTCTTGGTCTTCCTTTCCTGGGGCGGTCCTCATGTGAGCCAGTTTCTTTGTAGCGTTTGATGGTTTTTGCGACTGCACTTGGGGACACTTTCAAAGTTTTCCCAATTTTTCAGACTGACTGACCTTCATTTCTTAAAGTAATGATGGCCACTCGTTTTTCTTTACTTAGCTGCTTTTTTTCTTGCCATACTACAAATTCTAACAGTCTATTCAGTAGGACTATCAGCTGTGTATCCACCTGACTTCTGCCCAACACAACTCATGGTCCCAACCTCATTTATAAGGCAAGAAATCCCACTTATTAAACCTGACAGGGCACACCTGAAGCTCATCAAGAGAATGCCAAGAGTGTGTAAAGCAATAATCAATGCAAAAGGTGGCTACTTTGAAGAACCTAGAATATAAGACATATTTTCAGTTGTTTCACACTTTTTTGTTAAGTATATAATTCCACATGTGTTAATTCATAGTTTTGATGCCTTCAGTGTGAATCTACAATTTTCATAGCATGAAAATACCGAAAACTCTTTGAATGAGAAGGTGTGTCCAAACTTTTGGTCTGTACTGTATATATATACACATACACACACACAAGTACATCTCAATAAATTAGAATATCATGGAAAAGTTAAATTATTTCAGTAATTCAGTTCAAAAAGTGAAGCTCATATGTTATATAGATTCATTACATAAGTGAGTGATCTATTTCAAGCGTTTATTTCTTTTCATGTTGATGATTATGGCTTACAGCTAATGAAAACACTGGCTGTTCGCAGTGTGCTGTATCCAAGTATATTAATGGAAAGTTCAGTAGAAGGAAAAGTGTGGTAGAAAACGATCCACCAGCAACAGAGAGAACCGCAACCTTGATAGGATTGTCAAGAAAAGGCCATTCAGGAATTTGGGGGAGATTCACAAATCGTAGAGTGAAGCTGGAATCAGTGCTGCTTCAAGAGCCACCACACACAGACCTATTCAGGACTTGGACTACAACTGTTGCATTTCTGAAGGCAAATCCACTCATGACACAGAAACAATGTCAGAAGCGTCTTACCTGGGCTAAGGAGAAAAAAACTGGACTGTTGCTCAGTCGTCCAAAGTCATGTTTTCATTTGAAAGTCAATTTTCATTTGTAAATCAAGGTCCCAGAGTCTGGAGGAAGAGTGGAGTGGTACACTATCCAAGTTGCTTGAGGTACAGTGTGCAGTTTCCACAGTCCAGTGATGGTTTGGGGAGCCATGTCATCTGCTGGTGTTGGTCCACTGTGTCCAAAGTCAGGGCAGCCATCTACCAGGAAATTTTAAAGCACTTCATGTTTCCTTCTGCTGACAAGCTTTATGGAGGTGTGATTTCATCTTCCAGCAGGACTTGGCACCTGCCCACACTGTGAGAAGCACCAATATCTGGTTTCATAACCACGTTATCACTGTGCCTGATTGGCCAGCAAACCTGCCTGGCCTACTGTAAACCCCATAGAGAATCTATAGGGTATTCTCAAGAGGAAGATGAGAGACACCAGACCCAACAATGCAGATTAGCTGAAGGCCACTATCAAAGCAACCTGGTCTTCCATAACACCTCAGCAGTGCCATAGGCTAATCGCCTCCATGCCACGCTGCATTGATGTAATTAATGTAAAAGAAGCCTCGACCAAGTATTGAGTGCATTTACTGTACATACATTTCAGTAGTCCAACATTTCTGCATTAAAAATCATTTTTAATCATTTTTTCATTTAATTTGCTCTTATATTTTAATTTTCTGGGATCCTGACTCTTGGGTTTTCATTAGCTGTAAGCCATAATCATCAATACTAAAAGAAATAAACGCCTTTTGAATTGAATTACTGAATTAACTTTTCAATTATATTTAAATTTATTGAGATGCATATGTGTGTGTGTTCCTGCTGACTATAACCTACAACATCAACTTGAAAGTGACATTCGGAGGATTTTTATTAGGAAATGTAAATTGTTTTGAATATGAAAAACATGTTTAAAAGATTACAGACGGTAAGTATCTTCTATCAATGGAATTCATGTTTCTTTTTATCAATGAGGTGATCCCAACACATCAACATGGGCTCCACCATTATAAACAATTTCGAAAATGACTACAAACTTGTCAGAAGGATCAATGGAGCATAAATTCAATTTCTTTTACACTCTCAGCAGATATATTTCTTGGACCATGGCAAGTTCTCCTATTCACTGATGGAGATCAGAACAGTAACATTGTGATGGAATGCAGAAAACAGGAATCTGGCATTTTGCTTTCGGCTTCAGTTTAAAGAAAAAAATCTAAAGTAAATAGTGACCTTAAAAAATGGCCAGTGCTGCCCTTTATTTTCAAGTCAGTTCATGTGGTGTTAAAATGCTTTTAAGAGACTGGCTGAGGCCAAGCTGAAGAAGTGGTCTGCAACTGAGTAGCTTACTCGTTCTGATTTAAACAACCACTGAAGAAATGTACAAAATAGACTTGAGTGTTCAGCCGTGAAATGTATCTGTTGCTGCAAGCATCAAATGGATCTTGAAGTAATGCTTTGCCACATCCTAGAGCACCCGTGTCTGGTTCAGATACCAAATAGCAAATCACTTGACCAGATCATTAAAAATGAGTATAATACAAATATAATTTTGAACATAATATGATGAAAGACTGATATTTCAATAAATTGGGGGTTTGAAGGTTATGGACACCTTTAGGGGTAATTTTTATTATTGCATTTTATACTAATTTTGGGATAAAATAATTTTTTCAATTGGTCTTATTAAAATTTTCAACGGTTTTCCTCTATAGTTTTTACTTTCAGTGCATTTGCAGACTGTTTCTTCCCATTTCTCAGTGAATCTATCAGCGAGCTATTCTGTATGTATCCAAGTGGCAACAGCAATCAATAGTGGGCTTTATCGGGTGCTTATCGTATGTCCCTTTCCCACAAATGGAACCAACAACCCCAAAGTTCTGATACAAGTCAGCAAACAAGTTTGCAAATAGGTGAGATAATTTGTCCAACTGAGCATTACAGAGAGTAGTTTGCAAAATTCTGGGCCCAATGTTGAAGCTTTACTCAAGCTGTGCTGTATGTACACATGGTCTCTCAGTGTGGAGTCATTCCTACCAGTTCATAAACACTCATTGTAGCTAAATTCTTAAATTGTAGCTTAATTGAGTGTTTATGAACTGTCAGAAGTTCAGTGATAAAGGGTTCAGATCAAGCCTACAGATTCACTTTCTATATATCTGTCTTCAGATATATAGAAAGTGAAAGCTGTAGAGGAAATGTTATTTTAGCCTAAATTAGTAGAATGCAATAGTAAAAAAAATCCCCCCAAAGGTGTCCACCTTTAAAGGCAACCTAAACCTTCACATAAAAGGCGCAGCAGTGCTTCTCAGAGTGATCTACACCTTCTTCTTGCATTAGCTCTGCTCTGCTTTTGCAGCATCCATGGAAAGTATACAGAATATATAGTCCTATGGTACCATTAAATTACAATTATTCAAGGAATATGTAGTCCTATGGTACCATTATCCTTCAGTGACAAAATGTAATCTTACAGAAATGGCAATTTACATATGTGTCATTGTCTTGACACAAGTTGAATTGTGTATTATCATTAGATCATTAGATAAGAATCTGATTAACTCCTTCAAGACCTTGCTAGTTTCTGTTTCCTTTTCATGTTTTACTCTCTGCCTTCCCAAAGCCATAACTTTTTTATTTTACCATTCACATAGCCATACAATGCCTTGCTTTTTTTGTAGAACAAGTTGTACTTTCTAATGGCATTGTGTAAAATGTAGTGGGAAGCTGCTAACAATTCCAAATGGGGTGAAATTAAAAAAAAAATTAATTCTGCAGCAGTTTTATGGGTTTCATTTTTATGGCATTCCTTATATGACAAAACTCACTCGTTATCTTCATCCAATGGGTCAGTATGATTACAGTGATACCACATTTATATAGTTTTTCTTGTGTTTATGACCCCCATAACTGTTTTATAGTTACATCTATGGAGCAGAGTGAGGTCTTATTTTTTATGGGGCAGTATATTGTTTTTACTAATATCATTTTATAGTGTGTATGACTTTTCATTACTTTTTTGGGGGGTGAGGTGACGTGACAAAAAACAGCATATTGACCATTTTGATTTAAATTTTTATATTTTTAGAAACTTTTTTTTAAAAGTCCTATATAATCCCACTTGTCCTATAGACTGCAGTGAATTATCATTGCAGGCTATAGGAGATTCAGTGTGTTCCTATGGAGCCCTGCTATAAAGGGCATAGGAAAATTGTTGTGTCAGGCCTTGGAGACTCTAGCAAGCTTGAGGTCCTCAAAAGGAATGAACAGTGACCCCAATCTCAGAGGAGCCGTTAGGGCCCTATGAGCACTGAGAAAAGCCTCTCAGATGCCGTGGTCGCAACCACGACCATGGCATCTGTGGGGTTAAATGTCTATGATTGGCATTACCACTGATCACATACGTTTATTATGATGCTTGCTGTGTAAAACAGTAGGTACCCTGTGGCTATGGCACAAGCTCAGCTTCTGAGTGGAAGCCATGGTTAAATTATTACACTTCCGCCGTAAGTGTACGGCGGAGGTCTGGAAAGTGTTAATAGGTTATATATGTAAAGTCACCCATTACATGTACTATTGTTGGAAAACCCTCTATTTTTAGCATAACCAGCTGACAGTCTAATATAGGAAGTTCCCAATTCTTCCCTGAGAGATAATGGCTGGAAGAGATGGAGTGGGAGGTTTGAATTTGAATGCCCAGTACTTTAGTTCTCCTGCCAGAGGTGTCTGGCAATGGATTCCTTCTCTCCCCCATTGAAATCACATCTTTCAGCTGAGCATGTATGTGTTGGGTTATCAGGAGAGAAAGCATCGAACAAGCCAACAGCTATTTAAAAAAAAAATTAAAAAAAAGGTAAATGGACAGCTTTAGTGGATCTACAGTGAATGTAGACTATTATTATTGAACGTATACCTTATTTAAAGTACTCATTGAATGTGGAAGAAAGCATTAGCTTGAAAATAATAAATCCACATTCACTTGGCATTGCTAACCTTCATTAACTGGGGTTGGGGGAAAGTAAATTTAATACAAAATGATTGTAGAGGAGACAAGCCTGGGAATGCAAGATCATCCATAATGCAGTGCAGCCAGCAAACCATAGATAGCCCTCCCCTATTATGTCACAGCCATATAAAACCCTCATCCTGCATGGTCTCCGTCATTGTCCTGTGAGCTGAGCATAGGGAGAAATGGGGCAAGTGCTCATGCGTTATGGACAGTGTTGCTGAAAACTATTAATAGAAGAATATTGGAGAGGGAGAGTGCAGGGAGACTGCACGGAGTGCCCATAGAGCCTTATTCTGCATCAGTTTATTTTATTTATTCCTACATTTACTTATTCCTACCTCAGCAGTAAATGTAATTCAATACCAAAAACATAGAAGCCATTATTATTCCACTACCAGTGTACCTACCAATACCGTTTTGTCTGCACTCCTTAGGGGGGCAGGGTCTTAATGATGACCATCCTCATCTTTTGCTGGCTTTACTTCTTCCAAATCATCCTTCTAAGGCCCCATTCACACGACCGTATGTACATTTCCGCATCTTATCCGCATTTTTGCAGATAAGATGCGGAACCATACGGACCCATTCATTTTTCCATAGGAGAAAAAAAATGCAGAATGCAAAAATGAAACATGTCCTATACTTGGCCGCAAAATCACTTCTGTAGCCCCATTAAAGTCAAAGGGTCCGCAAAAATGTGGAACACTACGGAAGACTTTCCGTATGTCTTCCGTTCCGTTTTTATACGGATCACGAATATGGTCGTGTGAATGGGGCCTAAGTCTCCATGTCCTAGAAAAGTCAGCAACTTGCAGAGAGAGGAGAACCTGGATGTTCCTGATGACATATTCTCATCGATATTAGATGATGGACTCCCACCTGTAGGGAAGGAGCAAGGTGCATTAAATGTGCTGCATGGCCATTAACTATAAAGAAAGTCTTCATTAGTAAATGAAAGGCAGCTGTGGGCCACTTGGTTGCGCAGCTCTTCACTGCAGTATGGCCACAACCTGCCTGCAGCCCGTTTGTGCCATGTGGTCGCACCCTAAGGCAGAATGGCTTGGGTATACCTGATTTATAGCAATTCATGCCAAATTAATTTGGAACTAATCAAATTTTTTTGCAAACTTTGGCAAAGTTGCTGAATCAAATTTTTTAAAACTTTGCTCATTTCTAGTAGTGCCTGCCACTTCTCTAGGGAGAAAACTAAGGAGAAAACGGTCAATTATCAGCAGGTAGGTGGGGAGGAAGGGAGCTCATGAATAAGCCAGACTCTTGTTTGGCAGTACGTGACTCTTTCTCGGTACACTGCCAGCAATACATTGTAAATTGTCAGCAGCTGTATTAATTTAGCAGATTAGTGACAGATTGCTGATTTCAGATTGTTTGTCACTACCTTATGCTGCCCTCAACGCAGGGGCAGACATACCACCTGTGCAGCCGGTTCGGCTGCACAGGGGCCCAGGGCCGGAAGGGGGCCCTTTCTTACCGGCGGCAGGGAGAGATGAGCGCTTCCATTTTGGAAGCGCTCATCTCTAAATTCATCTGTATCGCCGTCCTTAGGACGGCGATACAGATGGATAATGCGGGGCAAGGGAGGGAGAGGCGTCTCCCTTCCCCGTTCCTCTGATAGGCTGCAGGCACTAGGCCTGTAGCCTATCAGAGGCCGGCACAGGCGGCGCGATGACATCATCGCGGCGCCTGAGCCGTACAGCGCGGGACACAGGCCGGGAGAGACCTGCATCGCGTCGCTGACAGAGGCAAGAAGGTAAGTATAAGTGTTAATTTTTTTCATTTAAGCTGGCACACAGTGGGGGCACTATGGGGGCCACTACGGAGGAGGAGCACTATGAGGGCACTATGGAGGAGGAGCACAATGGGGGCACTATAGAGGACACTATGGAGGAAGAACACTATGGGGGCCACTATGGAGGAGGAACACTATGGAGGGGGAGCACAATGGGGGCACTATGGAGAGCACTATAAAGGAGGAACACTATGGAGGAGGAGCACTATGGAGGGGGAACACAATGGGGGCACTAAGGAGAAGGAACACTATGGGGGCCACTATGGAGGAGGAGCACTATAGAGGCACAATGGGGGCACTATGGAGGAGGAGCACTATGAGGGCACTATGGAGGAGGAGCACAATGGGGGCACTATGGAGGAGGAGCACAATGGGGGCACTATGGAGGAGGAGAACAATGGGGGCACTATGGAGGAGGACACAATGGGGGAACTATGGAGGAGGAGCACTATGGAGGAGGAGCACAATGGGGGCACTATGGAGGAGGAGCACAATGGGGGCACTATGGAGGAGGAGCACAATGGGGGGCCCTATATATATATCAAAAAAGGAAATTAGAAGTAGCACTTACTACAAGTGGGTGCTATATCCTTCAGGAACCTGAGACCACGGTTCAAATTATGTAGAAGAAAAAGCTTGACAAAAACTGCATGGAGCAGTTGAAACGTTGCGTAGCAGTTGAAACATGGGGGGCACTATGGAGGAGGAGGAGCACTATGGGGGGCACTCTGGAGGAGGACCACTATGGGGGGCCCTATATATATATATACTGGCACTATGGAGAAGGAGGAGCACTATGGGGAGCCCTATCATATATACTGGCTCACATGGGGGGCAATATGGAGGAGGAGCACTATGGGGGCCCTATCTTGTATACTGACACACATGGGGGATACTATGGAGAAGGAGGCGAGAGGAGCACTATGAGGGCATCTACTGGGAGTCCTATCTTATACACTGGCACACATGAGGGCACTATGAAGGAGGAGCACTATGGGGGCCGCATATATATATATATATATCCTGGCACTATGGGGGCCCTATCATATATACTGGCTCACATGGGTGGCACTATGGGGGCACTCTGGAGGAGGAGGACCACTATGGGGGGCCTTATATATATATATATATATATATATATATACTGGCACTATGGAGGAGGAGGAGCACTATGGGGGCACTATCTAGGAGGAGCACTATGGGGGGCCCTATCATATATACTGGCTCACATGGGGGGCACTATAGAGGAGGAGGAGCATTATGGGGGGCACTCTGGAGGAGGAGGATCACTATGGGGGCCCTATCTTATATACTCTTAGAAGAAAGGTTGTAGATCCCACGGCGCAAGGAACCAGTGACAGGTAGGTAAGCTTGTTGTTCTTTATTAAAAAAACTTTCTAAGAGTTACCCTTCATCTTCTGTGGGGAATCCAGGCACCCCACGTTAGAAGCTGACTGTTCCGGATCTGTGACTGCATACCAGTATCAAAAAGGGATTTCATCCCCCCAAAGACATGCTTCTATTAGTGTTGTGCCTAATTAAACGCACAACCCTATAAGGTGAGCCTCCACTTTCTTAAAATACGTTATACATATTGTGACGTTATTACCCTATGCTGCGCTTTTTCGTGTATCACAGAAATACGTTGCCTAGATAAAAGTTCCTATCTTATATACTGGCAGACATAGGGGGCACTATGGAGAAGGGGGGAGAGGAGCACTATTGGGGTCATTGTATAGGGGCACTAAGAGGGTTTTTTGGGCACACAGTAAGGGGCATTGGCACTCATTATGAGGGCACTATGGGGACATTGGCTCTACTGGGGGCACTAATTATTTCTATTGGTGGGACTTTGGGGAGCTTAGAACAGTTATTGTTGGGGAACATTTTGGTTATAATTTAGTGTCAGGGATGCTATTTCCTGGGTGCAGTTATTTTTTAGGGCACTGTGTGCCAATAATTACTGGAGGCGGTAGTATTTGAGGGGGACTGTTTCTGCAGTATAGTTTTGGGGAGCACAGCGGGCACAGTATTGGGGGTGGCAGGATGAGGAGTTCAAGAAGGTGGGAGAATGATGGAAAAGTAGGAAACTAAGATGTCTATTTGTCAAACTCCACAGAGAGAAGAAATGGCTGGAAGAAATCATCATGGCGGTCTGGTCTGAAAGGAGAAGATGAGGAAAGAGAAAATCTACATCTAAGAAGACGTCAGTGGATGTACGAGGTATGTGGACCTGTATTAGGCTACCTTCACATGTGAGTTAGTGATTCTGGCAGGCTGGTCCAGCAGAGAACAGCCTTCTGGAATTCACCGGCTCCGGCACTGCTGGATGCAGAATGCCGGCCCCATTAACGGATCAGGTGGCTGGAGCGTAGTGCTGAATGTGTGAAATTAGTCTTACCCTGTGTGTTTTGTATTGCTGTATGTAATGTTAGGACACCATAGGTTAGGTTGAGAATTTGGTTTGGGAAGGGTGGGGGGGCTGTCCCAAACACATTCCTTGCACAGGGGCCCTCTGCTGTCTGTGTCCGCCCCTGCCTCAACGAGTAAACTTTTATTTGTTGCAGTAGACCCCAACTTTATTGCTGCATACCTCAGCTTTAGGGCAATTTAAGAAATGAAAACATGATCTCTGATTTCTATGGACAACAATGGCATCTTAACTGGTAGACAGTTTTGATAAATGAAGCCCAGAGGACTTTACATTACATATGCAGTGAATTTAATAACGTAACCTGAATGCGGCAAGCCTGACTACATCAACCACGGCCCTGCATGTTCAGCTAGAACATTTACAATCAATGATTATTTTATTAAAGGCGTACATTTTAAGAAGTGTGTAGAAAAAGAGTTGTGATTAATAAAAAGCAGAGTAGCTCAAAATGTGCCAAACTGAACCAAACACAGCACCAAAATATAGTGCAAATTTTGTTAAAAAGTTAGGTGTCAAAGTATCAAAGATCTCAAACAAGATGCACCAAATCTGTAATCACTTCAGAGAATCCTTTCCTACCTGATCTGGTTTTCAGTTAATAAATCCCCCCCAGTGTGCCTATAGTGCACCAGAGACAGGAAAGGAGTATAACAGCTCATCGAGGCAAGTCCGACTACGTTATTTCCTTCCACAATATGCTTGCTTTCCTTGTGACAATGATTGGAAACAGAGGGGGCTGGGAGATAAAATTATATAAAAAAAATATTATATTACTTTTTATATAGAGATATGAACAATTCAATCATGGTAGAATCATTGGGAATTGTTTATTAAAACTATTGAACAAAAAAAGAAAAATGATCCTCACTGCCCATAGCAACCAATCTCACCACAGCTTTCAATTATAGAAATAAAATCTGCACTGTGATTGGTCACCATGATCCAAAAGGTAAATGTTATTAGACAGTTTGGTAGTAAATGAGGCCCAATGCTGTTATGTAATTGCTATATGCTGTAGTTGATATGCACATTAGGTTGAGTTTGGGGCAAATTTTGAAGCCCCTAATCCCCGGTGTAAATGTGAAACCTGAGTCAACCATGTAGCCCTTGTATCCTATTAAATAAAGTATTAATTTGTGTAATGAGACAGCCCTTGGTAGCTTACAGCATACACGCCAGCAGTCAGATTTTGCAGAGACAATCTCAGGAACCATACCACAAAAGGGCAAGTCATGCCAAAAAAATGGGCTTTCCTGATCAGTTTGGGGCTGTTTCTGGCCACATCTGAGGTTTGGCTTAAATGACCCAACTTTGGCTATTCAAATGCTGGCAAGTATGTATTATAGGAGCTTTTATGAGAACTCATTTTAAAATACTCTATTACGGAAAGCAGTCTTAATAGAGGTGGGTCCCCCACAGGGGTGGACTAGGAACTTAAAGTGGCCCTGGAAAAAATACTAAAAGTGGCCCCATTTTGTAGTTGGGTCCAAATTGATGGAAGGCAGGGCCAACAATACCATATTGTTGCACATTATACCACCCCAACAGAGCCAAATACCACCGTCCATCACAAAATACTGTCAGCAGCACAAAATACATCCCCAAAAACTTCCAATGGTGGCCGTGAGGAGGGCCTAGGTGGCCCCCTGGGCATCGGCCCACTGGGAAATTTCCCTGTAAGGTCTATGGCCAATCCGCCCCTGGTCCCCCAGAGTAGCTATCCTGACCAAGGCAAACAGGCTTGTTGGCTCCCCACCACTGGCTTCTTACCAGCAGTCCTGATTTTTCCTGGGCAAACTGGATCACAAAAGGGCAAGAGTTTATGCAAGCACATCTAAGTGTGGATGTTTGGGAGTGTACTGAATAGTTTTGAGGCATTACTGGATTGGTCTTAAATGTTCCAACTTTTGGTTACTGGTGGTATAGTTGAGGGAACCATCTAGAAAAAAAACAAATTGGACTACTGCAGTACATGGTGCAATTAACATTACACATCCAAATTGTTCTCTTAAGGGGTAGAGAAATTGTTTTAATTTTATTTTCTGGCTTCGTATCTAGATTTGAGATTTTATAGTAACCTCCCCTCATGCTCACTTCAAGGTCTTCATGCGAAACAATTAAAATGCAAACATTTATGTAAATTCTAACAATTGCATCCACTCAACATAGAAAATCTGAGTGTAGAATATGGAGAAAGATGCACAATATAATAAATGCATTTCAATTAGGGTAAGCTCGTGTTTGCCAGAAGAGCAATCATTTAGGGCAACATGACAGGTGTGAAATTGGAGCATTAGTAAAGTAGTTACCATGCACAGTTGACTCTCAAATAAAGCAGGCTCATTGCAGTCTGTATACAGGCTGTTGGTTCTTTTGGAATGGAATATTAACCTTTGTGCTTAGTGTATCATGTTATTACACATCAGTAGAATAGAGGGACTATATACTAAGTGCTCCATGTGTCTTAGGCTTCTTTCACACGACAGTATATTTTGCAGGCTCTGATCCACATATTTTGCGGATAGGATGCTGACCCATTCCGTAACCCGCAAAAAAAAAAAAAATAGAACATGTCCTATTCTTGTCCATTTTGCGTTGTTACAATGGATCCGCAAAAAAAACGGATGTCATACGGTCGTGTGAAAGAAGCCTTAATGATCAGTTTGCCTCAATAAAAAAATTGAAGCTTGAGTGAATTTTTCTGGTGAATTTCTAGTGTATCCAGCCTAGACATGTCCACAGTGATGTTCTTGTGACCGCAGCACCCATACAATATATATACAGGTTTGTGAATTGTTGTGTCTAAACTCAACCATATAAGGGGAGTACCCCAAATAAGAGTTGGGTAAAGCTACTTTCCATTTGCAGCATGTCTACCTAAGAGAGTGTTCTTCTTTATTCTTTTTAGGTCTCTTTGATTATATGGATTGAACATCTAATATTCCTGGAGCTCAGGGATGATTGGATGACACTTTGGTTAAGAGGAGTAGTTTAGAACAGGAAACTGTAAGGGGCCATTTACACAGCTGGTTTTACCACTGAATTTTGGTACAGACAGCCTCACCAAAATTTTGGTGAAATCTCGCCCACACCCGTGTGGTTTCTGCCTCCCGGGAGGCAGCACTGAGGACTGCAGAGTGGTGGATTAAATCTGTCCGGGACATGTTCCTTCTCGGCACAGTCACGGCTTTAAGTCACCACTCTGCAATTCTCACCGCTGCCTCCCTTTGAAATTAATGGTAGGTATAAACCACACAGTTCTATGGCAAAAGACATGGTTTGAACATACCCTTACTATAATTATAAGGGTCAGAGCGCTGAAATACTGAGCTCCAAGTACCCTGCTTTCGTTCACACAGCCTTAGCGTTAGATACATGATAAAAAAAAACACAATTCTGCCATAGTTACATGGGTTTCATTTTTACGGCGTTCCTTATGTGGTAAAACTGATGTAACCTTCATTCCCTGAATCAGAATCATCACAGTGATACCACATTTATATAGTTATATAGTTTTTCTTGTGTTTTTATACTTAAAAACATGAAAACTGAAAAAGACACTAATTTTTCTTTCCATCACCATATTCTCACTGCTATATAACTTTTTTACATTTATGTCTATGGAGCTTTGTGAGGGCTCATTTGTGGGGTGATCTGTACTTTTATTGATACCATTTTGGAGTGTCCACTTTTTATTTAATTTTTTTGGGGGGAGGGGGTGAAGAGCGGAAAAAACAAAAAAATCATCCATTTCAATTCTTTTCCCCCGCTATGGCGTTCACCGTTCAGGATAAATATGTTTATTTTAATTTTATTTAATAGTACCGGCTTTTTGCGATGCAGCAGTTAGACTAGGTTGCCACTGTCAACACAAAATGTAGTGTCATCTGCAGGCAGCATGTTATAGAGAAGGAGGAGCTCAGCAGATTTAATTGTGTAAATTACAAGCTTTACTAAATATCTTCCCACAAATTTATGAATCAATCTGCTCAGCTTCTTCTGCTCAATAATCTGCTACCTGCAGATTGCAGTGCATTTTGTAGAAACAGATTATGTTTAAAGGGTATTTCGAGATTTTAATACTGATGACCTATCTTCATTGGTGGGGGTTCGACACCAGAGGCCTCCCACTGATCAGCTATTGGAGAAGGCCTGTGAGCACTGCTGCCTTCTCGCAACTTTTCCTAGGCCAAGTGACAACACGGTCATTGGTCATGTGGCCTAGGCGCAGCTCGGTCCCATAGAAGTGAATGTGGCTGAGCGCGATACCAAGAACAGCCACTATACAATGTACGGCACTGTGCTTGGTGAGCAGGTAGAAGGCCGTGGAGCTCAGAACCAGTGACTTCTCAAACAGCTGATCAGTTGGGGCCCCAGGTGTTGGACCCCCACCGATCAGATACTGGTTGTGCACTCCTAACTAACCTGTCTATACCATGGTCTGATTTTAATTGGTGCAAGTATAAAGCTGTAGCCTGCTCTCCCTGCATTTATTGGAGGCCATTTTGCACCAGGAGAATTAAAATATAGTGTGGGCTCAGCATGCATGTGGAACCTGCATTTCCTGATTTTAATGGAGGCTACTATGGCACCAAAAGAGATATAATACAGTGTGGGTTCAGCAGGTTCAGCATGCAAGTGGAACTAGCATTTTGCTAAATTAATGGAGGCCAGTACGGCACAAAGGGAGGTAGTATTTAGTGTTAGGTTCCTGTCCTAAAGAGATCACCTTGACACTGGGGGACAGGCACAAATCATTTTGTACAAAATGTATTTGCCAAGAATGGCACATTTTAACATAGCATTAGCACCTTTTTATATAATGAGTGTGGCATTATTGTATTTACTTTATTTTTTGTGCATTGTTTCTTTTTTGCTTTTGCTCTTTCAGCCATTGCGACCGGAATGTGCTGACTAAACCCCATTTCTTTCTTTGCGATCAGATACTGATGACCGATCCAGAAGATAGTTCATCAGTATAAAAATCTCAGAAAACCCTTTTAACTAACTTTTGGTTTTATGACATTTCATTTCCAGGGTCAGTTGTTCTATGAATATCTCTAGGTACATATGTAGGTGCAGTCCAGCTGAACTACAATTCATATGACTGGAAATAAGCTACATAGACACAGGCCATTATGAATAGGTCATCTATGCATTATCAATTTTGCACATCTGTACATATTTTGCAATATGCAATTTAGGACACTGATATTGTATGTACATACAATTGAATTCATGTGCTTCTGTGGAATAAATATTTGACCTTCGCTGACAGTATATGGCTTACAGTTTGTAAGGTCACTCTTTATTAGTTCCTTTTATACATTGAGATGTCCTAATAAATACAATTTGTGTTGTGTTGTCAACATATACAGTTTCACCTTGACTGCTTAGCTTATTTTTTAATAACTTTTATGTATTGCAGTATGTGTATAGAAATATAAAGCTAGTATATTTATATATGTATTTTTGCCTGAAGAAGGGTGCATGATAACTTGAAAGGCTGCATTACACATGGTGAGGCCAATTGTAATAGTTGTCATAGGTGCTTATTGTACTTTGTTATTTTTGGCTGAAAAGAACTCTGGCAGAAGGAACAAGGAGAAATGCTGTTGTCTATAATGTGTTTTTGCCTGCTCACTTGAATTGATCCATGTTCCACTTCCAAGCCCAAGAGGTGGCCTGGGAGAGTACAGAGAAAAACAGTGAAGGGGACGCAACGCTAGACCATCACTGCGTTCCTTTCATTGTCAGAATCTATGCTGCCACAAATATACCATCACCAGTGATATGCCATCACTTTATAATATGTGTATATTATAAAGTATGAAATAGTGAAGCATTAAACAGGATGATTTGCTTTGGATGAATCGTGCAAAACAGCTCTAGCGCTATTTTATAGTGAAAATAGATGGATGATAATAGAGGATTACATGACCCTGATTGGCTCAGAGTCTGACAAACAGACTGTGAGCGAATCAAGGGGCAGGATTTTGTCAGATCCTTCAGGCTTGGGGCTTAATCACAAGCCAGAGATGTCATTATGAGATCTGAGATCATGTGTCTTTGATCTGTCTGGCAAAAAGCAATTAGAGACACAAGCCAGCAATTTTAGGGTTTTGTAGGTACAGAATACTGCATTATAGTGCATTAATATACCATTTTAATTCAACACATTGTGTTATGTCAATATACTGTGCAGTTTTGGTTAACACATTTTATTGCACCAATAACTATATCACTTTCATTCAATGCATTGTATTACGTTAATATACTGTACAGTGTTAGTTAAGACATTGTATTGCATCAAACTTAACACATTGTATTGTGTCAATATACCAGTTTCATTCAACCTATTATATTAAGTCAATATGCCATTGCAAACTGTCAATAATAGTGTGTAGTGTGTTTGTAGAAGGGGAGGGACGTTTAATTGCATCTCTGTTTGTAAATTACAGAAATGCTTGCATTTTACTACCATTCATAAATCTTTATACCTGTACTTGTAATAAAATGTCTGGTAAATGACAGGGTGCCTCATCATCTGTGAGCTAGAATCTGGGTGCCTGTATAGTAGTAGTGCAATCAGCAGGCACCACGAATCTGGCCGGTAGCTGTAGGGCACAGTTATTTCTCTCTTTCAGTAGGTATCAGATTATTATTGAGGGCAAAGAAGATGACACTGTGGACTACATGGTTCACTTCTACTCTCAGTAATAGTAGGACGATATTGATATAAGTTGACTGGGAGTTTGACACCATGCCTTTTTGAGCCATGGCTCAGTGCATTCCTTCTGCTCCTCCTCCTTGCAGCCCCAGAGAAGCCTTTCACTTGCATCATCATCTTTTTTTTTTTTTTTTTAACTAAGAAGAGGCAATAACACCATGTGCTATGGACAATACCCAAGACAGTCTTCCTGTTGAGGACTTGTGTGAGATGTGTCAGCATTTGGAATGCTTGAGGAGGAGGTTCAGGAGGAGTCAGCAGACTGTCATGCGCAGGTGTGTGGGGGGGAACCAAACCAAGCATAGGAGGGAAAGGAGATTAGGCCTAGGAATGAAGATGGAAACCTCCTACAGGAAACCTTGGCTCAAATCCTGTCTATCTACCAGTATGTAAATATTCACTTTGTTGCACACTACTTGAGGCTGTTATAGGGTTCCCACCCCCGTACTTATCACTTTAGAATAACAGCCTTAGAAATAGTTGACGTTTCAGTATTGCGTTTTTATTTTAAGGCAAATTATTTTAAGGCAAATTAGTGAAGGCGCCATGGCGCCTTCCTCATATACTTATTTACCACAGCGCCTCTACCTTATTCCTACTTACACCAGCGTTGCGGCAAAGTGTCTGATGAAGGCCTGTATAGGCCGAAAACGTTTACACTAATTTGCCTTAAAATAAAAACGCAATACTGAAACGTCATCTATTTCTAAGGCTGTTATTCCAAAGTGATATCTACCAGTATGAACAGGCCTCAAAGGTAGGCAAGTTCATACACAGGAACCTAAACACCGAACTGACCCTATAGGACCCTGGTAACTAATGACAGGAATGAGTCTACCTGTTCCTCCAAAAGGAAGGACAAACAGGAGTCTCCCTAAGGCCTAATAACAAAACAAGAGGGAAAAGGAAACTTATCTTTCAATTAAGAAATGGAGGCTCCAGGATCTCAGCTGAAACCAAACTGCTGCTCACCACCACAACACTGAAGCTATAAACCGCAAGGAATAGTGGGAGAAGAAGCAATAAGGGATGGACAATTGCTACACCAGGAACACCTGAGGGAAAAGGGTGTGGTAAAAACCAACAACAAAAAGGGAAAACATTAGTGATGATCGAGCACTCCAATGTTCGGGTGCTCTGGTACTCTGGCCAAACACTAGGTGGTTCTCGAGTGCTCAGCCGAGCACCCGAGTATAATGGAAGTCAATGGGAGAAGACCAGGCATCCCCTGCTCGGATGAGGTGAGGGTGTCTAGTCCAAGGGAAACGTCAGAAAATGGTGGAAACACCACAGAAATAGTTAGGGAACAGCATGGGGAGGATGTCTGGATGCATCTTGGACACCGAAGTCGCTGCTATTAAAGATGATGGCCGACTATTACGCCACTTTTACGGAATGACAAAAATACCCCCTCAAAACCCAAGATAACATCGATTTTACAGGAAATATTGTTGGAAAACATAGATTTACTTGTACGTTAAGCGCAAATGCTGCCAAAAATTACACGGATAAGACACTCCCATACAACCGGTATATCATATAAAGGAGGGCCTCATTCACATTGTGGTATAATTGTGGGACTTTGACTAAGCCTATGCACTAAGGGAAAGAGCAGCCAAAAATTACGAGGATCAGGCACTCCAATACACCCTTTATTACACATAAAGGAGGGCATCAGACACACCCATGAAAAATTATCATTGAAGGCCTGCTGCTGACACTCAAAAACAATAGGGGTGACATGATGCTGCTATGCAGACCGTCCAAAAAATTTAAGAGTGACACTCTGCTGCCGAGCTGACTGCCAAAAAAATTTAAGGGACACATGCCGCTTAGCTGAACGTCTGAAACATTAAAAGTGACATGTAGCAGAGCTGAGCGTGTTAAAAATTATTTTTGACATGCCGCTTAGCTGAACGTCTGAGACATTAGAAGTGACCTGTAGCAGAGCTGAGCATGTTAAAAATTATTTTTGACATGCCGCTTAGCTGAACATCTGAGACATTAGAAGTGACCTGTAGCAGAGCTGAGCGTGTTAAAAATTATTTTTGACATGCCGCTTAGCTGAACGTCTGAAACATTAGAAGTGACATGTAACAGCGCTGAACGTGTAAAACATTATGGCTGAAGGCCTGCTGGTAAGCTGACAGGCCAAAAAATTATTTTGCAGGCCCAGCTGGTGAGCTGACCGGCTAAAAAATTAGGGTGCAGGCCCAGCTGGTGAGCTGAGCGTGTAAAACATTATGGTTGAGGGCCTGCTGGTGAGCTGACAGGCCAAAAAATTATGTTGCAGGCCCAGCTGGTGAGCTGACCGGCTAAAAAATGAGGGTGCAGGCCCAGCTGGTGGACTTCGAGGGCAGCCTAATAAGCAGTTTTATATGATAGAGGAAGAGGAGGAAGAGGACGAGAAGAGGAAGGGGTACATGATAATAGTGATAATAGTTTATTCAATACACCCTAAAAGCCAGATTTAAGGTTCCTTCATGTTAAGCCGCTTTCCTCTGGTGGAGTAGAGAAGTCAGGGGCAATCCAGGCCTTGTTCATTTTGATAAGCATCAACCTGTCAGCATTGTCAGTAATTATGCCCCCAGCAGCACTAAATACCTGCTCAGACAAAACGCTGGCGGCAGGGCAGGCCAGGCCAACACCTCCAAGGCGTAGAGCGCCAGTTCATGCCACGTGTCCAGCTTAGACACCCAATAATTATACGGCACAGAGGGATCGCTGAGGACGTTGACACGGTCAGTTACGTACTCCTTTACCATCTTCCAAAACTTTTCCCTCCTTGTCACACTAGGCCGCTCATCAAGGTGAGGGTGCTGGCAGGGTGTCATAAAACTGTCCCAGGCCTTGGAGAGTGTCGCCCTGCCTTTGTTGGAACTGCTGTGTGTTCCCCTCATCTCCCCTCCTCGGGGTGCCAAGGAACTACGTACTCTGCCGCCAGCGTTGTCAGATTGAAATTTGTGGAGCAATATCTCCTCATGTCCCACTTCAAGTGGCCTTGGCGAGAGGCCCAAGCCAAGGGACGGTGATGAAAAAAGCTCCTTGGAATATCCCAATGTGGGATTAGTTATTTGCCCAGACTCTGCATGGTGGGAGGAAGGAGGATCAGGGTGAGGATGTGGTTGCTCAGACTCTTGGCTACTGAGACTGGACTTTGTGGAAGAGGGGGTGGTGCTGAACCGACTGGAAGCATTATCAGCTGAAATCCAACTGACTACCTGCTCGCACTGGTGTGACGACAAGAGTTGTGTCTTGCGCCGCCCAGCAAACTGTGACATGAAGCTAGGAGTTTTGGATGACTTTGTTTCTTGGGCTCTGCCAGCAGGCACAGTTTCACCACTCCCAGAGCCATGGCCTCTGCGTTCACCATCAGCAGCACGACCACTTCCCCGTCCCTTTCTGCCCGCCTTGCGCATATTATATAGTATATATGCAACTTTGTCACAACTACAGTACTGCAGATTTTTATTAACTGCATGATCAGAAAAATTTAAACGAATGTCCAATATTCTAAATGCGCAAATGTTATAGAGCAGCCGCAAATGAGGAACTGCGGCCTAAATTATCGGTATTAAATGTAACTACGGATGTCAGCTACATAGACTTTTGAACGGTTGTAATACGCTGTGCACCTAGCGTTACTGACAGGGCACACTTGGGGGGGTTTTTTGCCACCCAAAAAAAACAAAAAAACGTATTTCACAATGGACTTTTGTCTTTTTGGAACAGAAATAATCTTTCTACCTACCTAAATCCTATCCCTATAGTTTAATTCCCTCCTTGGGCAAATTAAACTGCAGACGCAAATGAGGAACTGCGGCCTAAATTAACAGTATTAAATGTAACAACAAATGTCAGCTACATAGACTTTTGAACGGTTGTAATACGCTGTGCAACTAGCGTTACTGACAGGTCACACTTGAGGGGTTTTTTTGCCACCCAAAAAAAAAAAAGCAGACGTATTTCACAATGGACTTTGGTCTTTTTGGAACAGAAACAAACATTCTACCTACTAAAATCCTATCCCTATAGTTTAATTCCCTCCTTGGCCAAATTATACTGCAGACGCAAATGAGGAACTGCGGCCTAAATTAACGGTATTAAATGTAACAACAAATGTCAGCTACATAGACTTTTGAACAGTTCTAATACGCTGTGCACCTAGTGTTACTGACAGGGCACACTTGGGTTCTTTTTGCCACCAAAAAAAAATAAAAAATGCAGAAGGATTTAACAATGGACTTTTGTGTCTATTGAACAATGATACTAACCCTGCCTATAGAAATTCTATCCCTACACAAGTCCCTTCTTGCGCAAATGTAATGCACCAAGATGCAAAAGAAGTACTGCGGGCTTAACAGCAGAAATTATAGCAAAGTATGTAAGGTATATCGTATACAGAGAGTATCCTACAGCATGCAGCAGCAGCACATGTGACATTAATGGCAGGCCACCTAGTGCTATTTTCACCAACTTTAAACACCCCAAAAATAATAATATATTGCTTTGTGCCATATATAATAGCCCTTAAAAGGTCTTTTTGGTCTTTTTTGAGTGATTTCTATCCCTGCCTAGCGTGCTTCTCTCCCTACAATGTCTGTCCCTCCTTGCAGCAGCAGCACATGTGGCATTAATGGCAGGCCACCAAGCGCTATTTTCACCACCTTTAAACACCCCCAAAATAAAAAATATTTCTTGCAGCCAGGTATAACAGCCCTTAAAAAGGCTTTTGGGTCTTTTTTGAGCGATTTCTATCCCTGCCTAGCGTGCTTCTCTCCCTACACTGTCTGTCCCTGCATGCAGCAGCTCTCCCTGTCTAACACTGGCCGGGTCACATGTCACCAGATGCTAGCACCTGGTGACATGTGATCCGGCCAGCCAATCAGTGTAATGCCAGTAGCTAAGATGGCTACTGGCATTACACTGAATGCCATCCCTCCCCGCCCGCTAATTGGCTAATTAACGTGCGGGGAGGTGACTCGAGCATGGAGCTCGAGCACACGGGGTATTCGACCCGAGCACCGCCATGTTTGGCCAAATAGTGTATTCGGCCGAACATGTTCACTGAACACTAGAAAACATGTCAGATTACACCACATGTTGCCAATCTGACAGACCTCCTGTCATAGAAATGTCCGTGACAGTACCCCTCCTTTCTACGGGTGACCTCCGGGCACCCCGGACCAACTTTGTCTAAATGAGACCTGTGAAAAGCTTTCACCAAACGACTGGCATTCACGTCAGATGCCGGTACCCACATCCTCTCCTCTGGTCCATAAACCTTCCAGTGAACAAGATATTGAACAGTTCTACGAAGAACTCGAGAGTCAATAATCTTGGCGATCTGGAATTCCAAACTGCCGTCCACCATGACAGGCGCGGGTGGCAAGGGAGATGGCTCCAAAGGTTCAACATATCTTTTTAACAAAGATCTGTGAAATACATTATGAATTTTCAGGGCCCGAGGAAGTTCAAGACGAAATGCTACAGGATTAATAATGGCAGTGATCTTATATGGATCAATAAATCTTGGACCCAACTTCCAAGAAGGAACTTTCAACTTAATGTTTTTTGTGGACAGCCACACAGAATCACCCACATTTAGGTCCGGACCATTCATACGTTTCCTGTCAGCCACACGTTTGTACTTGTTGCCCATATTTAACAAGTTACTTTGACTTTCCGCCATATAGATGACAATGATGACGAAAAACGTTCTTCCTCAGTAGAGATGAGCCAGCACTAAAATGCTCAGGTGCTCGTTATTCGAGTCGAATTTTTCCAGATGCTCGGGTGCTCGTTTCGAATAACGAACCCCATTGAAGTCAATGGGAGACTCGAGCATTTTTTGCAGGGGACCAAAGCTCTGCACAGGGAAGGTTGCGTGAAAACCTGGAAACCTCAGAAAATGATGGAAACACCACGGAAATGGACAGGAAACAGCAGGGGCAGAATGCATGGATGCCTCTGAGGCTGCCTAATCCTACCATTATGCCAGATTCTGGGCAACAACCTGGTGGTGACCCTCAAGACAATTGTGCTGACCCAGACCAAGATGGGCAAGGCACATGCCCATCACATGTTAGTAAAGCACCCAACTAGGTGCATCCCCCGCCCCACGACGCCGGCATAAGCGTCTCCCTCTCCGCACCCACCCAGTAGTCCACAGCGTACACAAAGTTCTCCCAGCACAGTGCCCAGCTCTCCCCATCCCAGACGGGCAAACATGCACACTGAGATTGCAGTTTACAGCATGGGGGTGAACCTCAGGATGACTTGTTAAGACTGAGATTGCAGTTTACAGCTTGGCGGTGAACCCCAGAGTGGCTTGGTTAGACTAACATAGCAGCTGAACCCCCAAAAAATTTAGCCTGACACAGCATGTTGGTGACTACAGTTCAGTGAACAATTCTGTGGTGTGCAGTACAGTAGCCGCAGTCTAGAAAAAATGTTTTTTTCTATCACTTTTATATATACTACAGTCCAGTGAAAAATTGTGTGGTGTGCGTTACACTAGCCGGAGTCTACAAAATATACGTATTTTCTCTCAGTCATATATACTACAGTGCAGTGAAAAATTCTGTCGTGTGCTGCACACTAGCCAGAGTCTAGAAAATATACATTTTTTCTCTCAGTCATATATCCTACAGTCCAGTGAAAAATTGTGTGGTGTGCGGTATACTAGCCGGAGTCTACAAAATATATGTTTTTTCTCTCAGTCATATATCCTACAGTGCAGTGAAAAATTGAGTGGTTTGCGGTCCAATAGCCGCCGTCTAAAGACTACATTTTTTCTCTCAGTTATATATAATATAGTGCAGTGAAAAATTCTGTCGTGTGCGGCACACTAGCCGGAGTTAGAAAATATACGTTTTTTTTCTCTCAGTTATATATCATACATTGCAGTGAAAAATTGAGTGGTTTGCCGTACAATAGCCGCCGTCTAAAGACTACGTTTTTTCTCTCAGTTATATATTATACAGTGCAGTGCAAAATTCTGTCGTGTGCTGCACACTAGCCGGAGTCTAAAAATATACTTTTTTTCTCTCAGTCATATATCCTACAGTGCAGTGCAAAATTCTGTTGTGTGCTGCACACTAGCCGGATTCTAGAAAATATACATTTTTTCTCTCATTCATATATCCAACAGTGCAGTGCAAAATTCTGTTGTGTGCTGCACACTCGCCGGAGTCTACAAAATATACATTTTTTTCTCTCATTCATATCCTACAGTGCAGTGAAAAATTGTGTGGTGTGCGGTACACTAGCGGCAGTCTAGAGAATACGTTTTTTCACTCAGATACATTTAATACAATCCAGTGAAAAATTCTGTGGTGTGTGGTACACTAGCCGCAGTCTAGAGAATACGTTTTTGGCCTCAGATATTAATTCTACAGTTTAGTGATTACACAAAATGTTGAACCCAAGGGCTAAAGGTTGAGGACGTGGGGAGTCCAAGTGATGTAGAGGGGCAGAGGCCGTGGTCCTGGGCAGGGTGACACAGTACCTACTGATGAGGGAGCAGTGGAACGCCGCAGAGTTTCGCTCCCTAGCTTTATCTTGCAACTTACAGGGTCACGTGGTACACCACTATTGAAACCACAACAGTGCGAACAGGTCATGACGTGGATAGCGGATAATGCTTCCAGTAATTTATCCACCACCCAGTCTTCCACGCAGTCCACCCACGCTAGCCAAGGGAGTAGACCTCTGGCTCCTCCAGCTCAACCTCCTTCCCCCCAGCCTGCCCCCCCATGGAAAATATGGATTCAGATCCGGCATACTCACAGGAACTCTTTTCAGGACCCTACGCAGAGACACAAACCACTGCTCAACAGCAACCTGAGCAGTTGCTCTGTCCTGATGCCCAAAATTTAGAACTTTCGCATTCTGTGGGTGATGAGAGTGTGGACTTAGTGCAAGTAGTGCGTCAAGAGGTGTCGGATGATGATGAGACACGGTTGTCAGACATTGACGTTGTTGTCAAGGCAGTAAGTCCCAGGGGGGAGCAGAGTGAGGAATCTGAGGAAGAGCAGGTGGATGATGAGGTGACTGACCCGAGCTGGGTTGGTAAGCCTAGTCAAGACAGTGCTTCTGAGGAGGAGGCAAGTGCAGCACCAGAACAGGTTGGAAGAGGCAGTGGGGTGGCCAGAGGGAGAAGCAGGGCCAGAGCAAGTAGGTCAGCAACTGTTTCACGGAGTGAAGCTCCCATGCCGAGGCCTAGATGTTCACAAGTCTGGAGTTTCTTTAAAGAAAGTGAGGATGACCGACAGACTGTGGTGTGCAACTTGTGCCACACCAGGATCAGCAGGGGAGCCACCACTATCAGCCTAACTACTACCAGCATGTGCAGGCATGTGAGTGCTAAACACACGACTCAATGGAACCAAGGCCGTTCACCTCCCTCGGATCACACCACTGCTCCTTCCCCTGTGTCACATGCTGGCTTTGCGAGTCAACCCCCCGCCCAGGACCCCGGCACGAGCACCTCCCGCCCTACAACTACCCCTTCACCTCCACGATCCTCCACACACTACACCAATGTTTCCCAGCGCAGCCTTCAGCTGTCTTTGCATCAGACATTGGAGCGCAAGCGCAAATACAATTCCACCCACCCACATGCACAAGCCCTAAACGTCCACATTTTCAAACTGCTGAGCCTGGAGATGCTGCGCTATAGACTGGTAGAGACTGAGGCTTTCCGCAACCTGATGGCGGTGGCTGTCCCTCGGTACTTGGTCCCCAGCCGCCACTATTTTTCCCGATGTGCTGTCCCAGCCCTACACCAGCACGTGTCAGAGAACATCATCCGTGCCCTGACCAACACGGTTACTGAGAAGGTCCACCTAACTACGGACACGTGGACAAGTGCTGGCGGGCAGGGACACTATATCTCCCTGACGGCGCATTGGGTTAACTTGGTGGAGGCTGGGACCGAGTCTGACCCTGGGGCCGCTCATGTGCTGCCCACACCGAGGATTGCGGGGCCTACCTCGGTCACGGTTTCTCAGACTTATTATGCCTCTTCCTCCAACACCTCCTCCTCCTCCTACTCTCAAATACAAACTGTGAGCACAGCGCCTTCAGTCAGTAGCTCTAGGCGCAGCAGCACTGCCGTGGGTAAGTGCCAACAGGCGGTGCTGAAACTGCTGAGCTTAGGTGACAAGAGGCACACCGCCCAAGAGCTGTTACAGGGCATCACGGCGCAGACTGATCTTTGGCTGGTGCCGCTGAAACTCAAACCAGGCATGGTTGTGTGTGACAACGGGCGTAACCTGGTGGCGGCTCTGCAACTC